>CAUYON010042253.1:0-37074 GCA_963573935.1 Arctocebus calabarensis
GGATAGGTCTGAGGATATCCTGGAGAGCTGGTTTGGTTATAGCAAATTTCTTCAACATATGGATGTCATTAAAGTATTTAATTTCTCCGTCATACATGAAACTTAGTTTGGCTGTATAGAGGATCCTGGGTTGAAAGTTATTTTGTTTTAGGAGATTAATGGTGGGGGTCCACTCCATTCTCACTTGGAATGTTTGAGCAGAGAGATCTGCAGTAATTCTAATATTCTTCCCCTTATATGTAATGGCTTTCTTGCGTCTGGCTGCTTTTAGAATCTTCTCCTTCATGTTAACTTTAGTAAAATTCACTACAATATGTCTAGGGGATGTCTTATTCGGAAGACTTGATATTGTAAAGATGACGCTACTACCCATAGTGAGCTACAGGTTCAATTTAATCCCTAACAAAATCTCAACGGGATTTTTTGCAGAAATAGAAAAATCATTTTAAAATTCATACAGAATCTTGAAAGACTCCCCAAATAACCAAAGCACTCTTAACAAAAAGTTAAAGGATTCACACATCTTGATCTCAAAAACATACTACAAAACTGTAATATTATAAAATCCCAACTGATGTAATTCTGGCATAAGAGCATGTATTTAGAAAGGTAGAATTGAATATAGAGTCAAGAACCCTTCACATAGATGGTCAAATGATTTCTTGCAGGGGTGTCAAGACTATTTAATGGATAAAGGACCAGCTTTCCAACAAAAAATGCTGGAGGAACTAGATATCCACATGCTGAAGAATGAAGCTAAATTCTTATCTTATCCCATGTACAGAAATTAATTCAAAATGTACTAGAGATCTAAAACTATAAGTTAAAGCTATAAAGCTCTTGGAAAACATAAGGAAAAGCTTTTTGACATTGGATTTGGTGATGATTTTTCAGATAGGACACCAAAAGCACAAGCACCAAAAGAAAAAAATAATTGAGAACTTGGATTACATCAAAATGTAAAACTTTGTGCATTGACAGACACTATCAAGAGAATGAAAAGACACAGAATGGGAGACAATGTTTGTAAATCATATATAGTAGAAACTGTAAGTTGACTACCCAAGGAACTGTAACAAACAACAGGTCAACATACAGAGGTGCTCAACATTGGGAACTTCCATTGAGTACATGTAGGGAATATCCAGTCTATGAAATTTAGGTCAACTTAAGGAGGTGGTCAACTATGGAGGCTCTACTGTACATGATAATATCCAGAGTATATAAAGAATGTCAACAATAAAAAGAAACAGCCCAATTCAAGTACAGGTAAGGGACTTACATATTTCTCAAAAAATGATACACAGATGGCTAATAAGTGGAGGAAAAGATTCTCAACAAAACTAGTCAATGAGGAAGGGCAAATCAAAACCACAATGAGATACCACTTAACCCCAATTAGGATACCTCTATTTTTTTCAATTTAATAGAAAATAACAAATGTTTTTGAGGATATAGAGAAATTAGAATTCTCCTACATTGCTGGTGGGAATGTCGAATGGTCCAGCTGCTGTAGACAACAGCTTGGTGGCTCCTCACAAGGTTACACGTAGACTCACCCTGTGATCCAACAACTCCACTTATCCAAGGAATTGAAAGCAAGGACTCAAGCAGATTCTTGGACACTGCTGTTCACAGCAGCATTATACCAAAGAGCCAAAAAGCAGAACCAACCCAAATGTGCACCAATAGATGACTGGATAAACAAAATGAGAAACATAGGTATGGTGGCATGTTAGTCAGCCTTTAAAAGGAATGACATTTCTTATACATGCTGCCACATGAATGTATCTTAAAAATATCCTAAGTATAATAAGCTAGACACAAAAGAATAAGCAATTGTCCATATTTGAGGAACCTAGCATAGGCAAGTTCATATAGGCAGAAAGTAAATTAGAGGGTACCAGGGGTGAGAGGGAAGGGGGAGTTATTGTTTAATCATGTACAGAATTTCTATTTGGGATAAAGAAAAATTTCTGGAGATGGATAGTGGTGAAGAGTGGAAAGCATCAAGAATGTACTTAATCCCACCGAATTATATACTTAAAAATAGTAAAATTGGTAAATTTCATGTTGTGTATATTTTACCACAATTTTAAAAAGAAGTTAGAACAGTCAGCATCTATTGCTCCTCACAATTCTGCAAGTTATTGGTTTGGCCTGTGCTCAGCGGCAGTTATTCTAGCCCAGCAGTTCTCAAACTGTGGGTCACAACCCACAGGAACTGTATTAAAGGGCCATGGCATTAGGAAGGTTGAGAAAACTCAATCTAGCATCATCTGACTCACTCATGTGTCACCTGCTGAGTCGGCTAGAGGCTGGCTGGTCCAGCATGGCCTCAGCTGGGAATACTTGTCTCTGCTCCTGTGTCTCTCATCACCCATCAGGCTAGTCCAGGCTTGTTCCCATGGCAACCAGGTGGGGCTCAAAGCCACATGGCCTCTACAAGCATGGACTTGAATGGGAAGGACAGCACATAGGCTGCACCCTGCTGGCCAGGATAAGTCCTGTGAAGGGAGACAGACTTCATCTCTTGATGGAAGGAGCTGCGGAGTCACATTGCAGAAGCATATTACAAGCAGAAGAAGAAAACTGGAGAAACTTTTGTATCGACCTAATCAAGTGCGACTTTGTTGAGAACACGTCAGGATATCACATGTTTGTAGCAGGACCTCAAATATCTAACCTAGGAGCAGATGACACAGGTTAGTGCATGTTCTGGGAATTTAAAAATGTAGGAAAATACACACAAACATCGCTTACTGCATATCATTTTCTGTCCTGGCAATTAAGCACCTATCGGACTGTTTTCCAATCAAGCCTCCTACTTTGTACACAGCACTTTGTAGGAGCTGTTACTTTTTGGAGCAGCTGAGGCATGGAAAGGGCCCTCATAGCAACACAATTTTGGAGCTGAGAGATTTCTAAGAAAACCCTCTCAGCTGTGAAAAGGACCACAGACCCAGCAAGGTCAAGTGATGTAATGAAGACTTCATTGTTGCCAATGGCATAACTTGGACTGGAATCCAGATTGAACTGTCTAGAACATGGTGGTGGTCTCATTGTCCTCAAAATATATAAACCCCAGCTCAGCCATCAAAGGAATGTGATTTGGTCTTTGAGAGCTTGTAAGCAGTACCCTTGCCTAAGAGCTTGATAGAACTTCATAATCTCATGCTGCACACCAGGCCTTCTCCACTGGAGTCTGCATGTTAGCAAAATGCCCAGGGAATCACATGCACTGCATTAGAACACTGGCTGCAACTCAGATACTCATTGGAATCATCACTTGCTGGGCTCCACCCCAAGATTTCTTATATATTTGCTCTTGGGTGGAGTTTGGACATAAGTATTTTTGAAAAGTCCCCATGCCCTCACTGCTCTGTAGTTTATTTCTAAGAAGTTGACGATGTTGGCAGTTTTTTCATTAGGTTTTCCCTCTATGCAATGGGCTAATATTTTCTTAATGAATAAACACAATCTTGTATTATTCATTAAGGATTTTTTTAATTTCTGAGGAGTCTATTGTTATTTAGTCTTTACCATTTCTGATTTATTAAATTAAAGATTTTACTCTTTTTTGTCCTGGTTAGGTTAGCCAAAGGTTTATCTATTTTATTGACCTTTTCATAAAACCAACTTTTTGATTTATTGATCTGTTCTATAATTCTTTTGTTTTCAGTTTCATTTAATTCTGCTCTAATTTTGGTTATTTCTTATCTTCTGCTGGGTTTGGGATTGGAATGTTCTTCCTTTTCCAGTTGCTTGATATGTCCCAATAAGTTGTTAACTTCCTCTCTTTCCATTCTCTTGAGGAAGGTTTTCAGTGCTATGAATTTCCCTCTTAAGACTGCCTTTGAGGTATCCCAGATGTTCTGATAATTCGTGTCTTCATTATAGTTTTCTTCCAAAAATTTGGTAATTTCCTTCTTAATCAAAACTACTTTGAGATATCATCTAACTCCAGTAAGATTAGCCCACATAAAAAAATCCCAAAACCAAAGATGTTGGCATGGATGTGGAGAAAATGGAACACTTCTACATTGCTGGTGGGAATGCAAACTATTACGGTCCTTTTGGAAAGATGTTTGGAGAATACTTAGAGATCTAAAACTAGAACTGCCATTCAATCCTATAATTCCTCTACTAGGTATATATCCAGAAGAACAAAAATCACATTATAACAAAGATATCTGTATCAAAAGGTTTATTGCAGTCCAATTCATAATTGCTAAGTCATGGAAGAAGCCCAAGTGCCCATCAACCCATGAATGGATTAACAAATTGTGGTATATGTACACCATGGAATATTATGTAGCCTTAAAGAAAGACAGAGACTTTACCTCTTTCATGTTTACATGGATGGAGCTGGAAAATATTCTTCTTAGCAAAGTATCTCAAGAATGGAAGAAAAAGTATCCAATGTACTCAGCCCTACTAAGAAACTAATTTATAGCTTTCATATGAAAGCTATAACCCAACTATAGCACAAGAATATGGGGAAAGGATAAGGGGAGGGGAAGGGAAGGGAGGGGAGAGGATGGGTAGAGGTAGGGTAATTGGTAGGACCACAACTACAGTGAATCTTAGAGGGGTACAGGAGAAACTTACTAAAAGTAGAATATGAATATAAATGTCTGAACACAATAACTATGAAAATTCCATGAAGGCTATGTTAACCAGTTCAATGAAAATATTTCAAATTGCATATAAAACCAGCACATTATACCCCATGATTGTATTAATCTACACAGATATGATTTAATAAAAAATAATATTAAAAAATGAGTAAATATAATCTTTAGAAGACCCTCATTGATGAACCTAGGTCCTTGGCCAGATATAGGATTAAGAGACTTACCATGTATAAATTGCTGAGGATTATTTGAATATGTTTTATAAGGGAAGAAGGTTAAACACTAGAACTGATAATTGAGAGGTATTTTTTTAAAACCTACTTTGTTGACTGAAAGGACTGGCATTAATGGACAGTAAAATCCTACATAATGAAGGTGGCAAATTATAAATACACTTAAAAAGGGAGGAATGAGAAAAATGAAAATCATGGAAGAAATATAAATATGTATACATGAATATAATCAATAGCTATACATTGGATTTTTTTTTTTGCACACATCTTGGGCATCTAATTGAAATGGTTAAAAGACTTTTATCAATAGAAAAGAGGAGTGAGAAAAGCAGGACTTCCTTTAGGAAAGCAATACTTTCTAACTCTAATTTGTAAACAAATAAGGCTTTTCTAAGGAGGCACTGAGTAATGTATTGAATCTCTTTAAGAAAATTCCCAGAGCAAAAGCATCTCCATATTTCATCTGTTTCCTATTGTGTCTGTTTGCTAAATTTGTGTTCTTAATATTTAAAATACAACTGATAGAATACAAATTTTGGAAATAGGAAAGATAATGTTTGAGTCTCTTTGGGAGAAGGTGGTGGTATGTGTGTTCCAGCTTTATCTAAAATATAACCAAGGGAAGGGGAGCTTCAATCTGGCAACCTATCAGTATAGAGAGGAAAGAAGTGGATTGTCTTTCTGTGTTGATGCAAGAGTCCTTGCTGTTTTGTTAATTCCCTGGAGGGAGTTAACTGCATTATCCAGCAAACTCTTTTCTGACTCCTGCATTCTGAACATAAACTTGCCCTCTAAGATATTTGATCACAGTCCTAAAAGGATAAATACGCTCCATCACTGAGTCACAGAACACGTTCTTGGAATGTAATGCCCCAGAGGCAACCTTCACATTGTGAATCAATCATTCTTACCTTTCTGTTTTGGAATTCTGTTTCTATTTCTATAAAACAAAAAAATAACCCTACTAATCTGGAGTTTGAGAACTAAAGAACAGTTTTTCCTTTGAGTATATGTAAAAATGCATAGATACAGAGAAATATACCTAAATATACCCATATCTAAATGTGTGTGTGTATAAATCAGTTAAATCTCTTATTAATATATAGTCTAGCATACACACAGAATTGACTGATTTTCAGAATCTCTATTGAATTGAAATAGAGTTGTGGAAATGGGACTTCAGGAGTCTGTCAACAGCAAATGGTTGTCAACAAAAATTAAGGCTGTGGAGGGAGAAATACAGTAGAACATCCATAGCTGGCCTCCCCCACCCCCCATGTAAGGGACCACCTCCTCACATTGACCTAATTTTCATAGACTGGACATGCACCACATGTCATATCAGTACAAGAGGCCTTCTTCCTCATATTGAGCACCTCCGTATGTTGACCTGTTTGTTACGGTTTCTTGGGAGGTCAGCTTACAGAGGTTCTACTGTAATTTTAAAAAGGTTTATTGGAAACCAAATGTGCAAATAGACCCAGGAAGACACACCAACAAAGTTGGGAGTGCTCCAGAGTCTGTTATATTTTAGGAGGCTTCTGTGAGAAAGTTTAGGAGAAGGGAGACGGAATCTTCATTGCCCTTCTCCCTGGCGGGTACAACACAAAGTTTATGATCATCACCTACAGATTGGAAGACACAGGCTAAAACATCTCCTTTCAAGACAATAGATAAAATTCCATGATTCAGAAATGAATCAGCCTCCTTTCTAACATCAGTAGGTTATGCATTAGTCAGGATGTCAACGATTTGATGAACTTGGATGAGATTCTTTACTCAAAGACAGGAAACTGCTGTGGATCACAGACCCATTCCCCTCAGCCCCTAGCGGCAGATTAATTTTGAAGCCTCCTGAATGTGACCTATAGGTTATCATGATCTACCTGTGCTGCCCAGACTTCCAAGTGCCTCTGAATTACCTGGAGATGGGACAGAGATTCTGCACTTCCAACAAGCCCCAGGTGATATGGACGGACGCTACTGCAAGTCTGGGGACCACACTTCGAGTAGCAGGAGAAGTTGTAACAACATGGTTCCCAAACTTGACTGCACATTGGAATGCTCTGCGGAGCTTCAGAAATTGCTAACACCTGAAACCATCGCCAGTGATAGCGAAAGGCCTTGGTTATAGAATGTTTGTATGCTCCCAACATGCTAAGAGGCAAAGCATCAAGATGAAGCAGAAAACTCTCACCTTAGCCTTTCCTAAGGACTATTAGAAAACCTCAAGATGCTTTCTTTAACTTTTCATTGGGTTTCAAAGAGATAAAATCTTTTAAATGTGAACACATTTTATATCCCAGAAAAATAGACAGACAGTGATCCTTGGGATAGATGAGTCTCATTTTGCCACAAAGAAAGAAAGAAAAGACACATGATTTCATTATGTATGTAGCTTATCTAAATCAAAGGAATGTCATGGAGTCTGCACTGAGGCTGTGCAGAAGGAAAGCTCCATAGACACGTAGGTTTCACTGGATGAACCAAGTTACTAGGTGCAGAAGTTCTGGGCTCCACTGGTGGGACTGATAAAGAGACTAAAGATGAGGAGACCCTGCCAAGTCTTATTAACTAATAGCATCACATCTTTTGCATTTGCTAAGAGTTACTAGAATATTCGCAATACAGGGCAATATATTTGGTTGGGTTGAAGAGATGGGATTTTCCTTCTCTCTGACCCAGGCACCCCCACAACACCCGGTCTTCTCTTAGACTTAGATCTTGTTCCAGTCTCTGACCTTGCTGCATTGCCCTTACCCCTGGGTTCCTTCCTTTAACAATCACCTTCCCACTTAAATTCTGTGGTTCATCCCAATTCTGTCACTATTGCTGCCTACCTGCTGCCGACCATCCATGGCACCTGGCTGGAAAAGACCCATTCTGGGACGTACACAGGGTCCCTCCTTTGTGGTAGCTGCCATCAATGTGCTGTGTCTTTGTGGGAAAGTCAAACAACTATTGGGTTTGGTGCCACTCCAATGTATTTTAACAAAAGAATAATTTACATATAATAAAACATATAAACTATAAATGTACAGCTGGCTAAACGCTTACATCCCACACAAGGGCTGTCTGGAAAGCACACAGCCATGTACTATGAAAAAGTAGTTAAAAAATAGTTTAAATAGTGGCTGGATATTTTCCAGACAGACCTCATATATGCACTGGTGTGACCACAGTATAGATCAAAGAGACAGAATATTTTCAACACCCAGAAAGTTCTCTTGGGTCCTTTCCCAATGAGCACCTTTCTCCCAGGGGTAACTATTATGCTGACTTCCATAACCCAAGAGAAATGGATGATTAATATCTAGGAATATATAATCTATAATAAATATATAATTTTTAATGGCCTTAGGCATTTCTGAGACATTTGGAAAATTTGGGCTCAACTTTTCTCCTCTCATTTCTTTCCATGAGGCATACTTTTTTTCTTAACGTCTAAGACCAATTTCTGAAATATGAAGTACAGTACATAGTTAACATACCAATTTAATTGTTTAAAATGTTAATTGCCTGGCAGATTTATTTTTAGATTAATAGGTTTCTTTACATTTATTATTCTTCTGAGAGATAATTTTCACATTTGTAAATATTGCTTGAAATATCAAATTAAAAGAATAAAACAGACGTTTAAGTTTTGGGCACTCAAAGGTAAATTTTTTCAGCCAAACATAAAATAAACATGCCTTATACAACTTTGTGTAGTCTACAAGAGGAAGCAAATAATTTTGACCTTTAACATTGCATATCAGCAATAAGTGTGTTTCAAGCATCATTTTATTAGTCGGTTTGTTTTGGGGGTGGGATAGTTGCAATTGATGTGTGGATTATGCATTTTGTTAGTTATTATATTTTTAAATGTCAGAATCTTGAGCAAATGTAATGTAATAGATGTTTTGTTTGTTAGAAAGAATTTTGAAGTTGCTATGAAGGCTAATTTTTTCAAACAGCAGTCAACTTGGTTTTTTACCAGCTCCCAGAATTCTGAGTTTTAAACATCCTTCTTTAAAAAGCTTTGAGTCTGGAAAAGGTTTATATCACGCCCACTCACTCATGGTGTGTGCTTATGGCCCTTTCACTGTGCCACAGTGGGTGGAGTTTATCCTAGTGAGCTTTGACGGTCCCCCCCCCCCCACTCTCTTTAGAGTTTATGTTCGGACGTTCAGATGCTGACAGGATGTGCTGTCTTTCATATTATATCGAGAGTCAACATTTATAATATGTGAGAGTTGGCCCTGCTTCCAAACCTTCCATCTACCAGTGAGTGACATGGGGCAAGTTCCGCTGAGTCTCATTCCCCTCCTTTGTACAAAGGGGTAATGATGCGACACCCAGAGGCAGCTTGTGAGGATCAAATGTAGGAAAGACGCTGATCGCCTTGACACATAGTAAGTGTTTAATCTATGTTAGTGACCAGCACTTCTTTTAAGCCAGTTCAAGGGATAGGGAAGTAATTTAATTCATCAGTTCACAAATTCTTTAAAGCTCAGATCATGTTGGAGAAGGGAGAGATAAATTCTTTTTTGCACCAACTATTGCCTAAGGCTGAGCTGACCACTAACCACTTGGCCAGTCGGCTTCTCTTATTGCAGTTGCTCAAAAATGTCTTTGAGAACATAATTGAGTTTTTTATTGTAGTCAATTGACTTGGCCCACAAACTGCATTTCTTCAGGATGGGGGAGCCTTGGGATTCACATCCTCCTCTGCCACAGAGCTACAGATGATAAGCAAGGTGATCCCTTCAGGGCCATGCTGCCCTGTCCCACCGAGACAGCACATTCAACTTTTGGACAGGCTTGCTTCTTTCTTGACATAGCCTTATGGAATCAAACCTTATAAGTAACCTAAATTTGTTGAAACAGTCTAATAGTTAATGGCTTAATTAAGAATTTTCAATGACTATGGGAAACTTTGCATACTTGCTACAATTATCATTTCTATTTGTAGAGTGTATAAATAGGACCAAAATTTCAAATAATTTTTCAATTAAAAGCTAAAACTAACTCAAAGATGAGGCCTAATCATACCTGTTTATGTTCACTTATTCTTTATGGATGAAAGTATTAGATATTAGCCTGGCTTAATGATTCTTACAACTTGAAAGAAGCTTGCTATCCCAGGACTCACTGACAATGAGTTTCTGCTCATATAAATACTCCTTTCTCTAGCCACATCAAGGATTGCCCTCAGAAGCCAACCTGGCTTACCTGCCCTAGTGTAAATGAACCCAAATCCTAGCTTTTATGACTCTTTTCTTATTCATCTAAAGAGGCACATACATGAATTGGGACTGGCTGATCTAGGATAGCTCAGCAGGAATGGCTCACCTCTGAGCCGGCTACAGGCTAGTCCAAGCTCATCTGTCTGGGAGAGGATGGTAGCAGCAGCTGTCAAGACTTCTTGAGCCCAGGCTCAGAATTGCTTGGCATAATGTCTCTTCTGCCACTTTTTGTTGCCTGAGAAAGCCACGTGGCCATCCAGATTCAAGGGCAAGAGACACTGATACAAGGGACCACACATCTTTGGTAGCCACGTAGTATGTCTGCCACAATGACCAAGAATGCTGTGACCCATGCTTGCCGATTTGTGAGAATGGGGGTCCTGCCTCGGCTTGTTTTTACATTGTGAAATATGTGTCTACAAAGGTCTATTGAATGCCTCTTGCATCCCATCTCACATTGTTTAGGCTGATCTTTATTCTAGCTGTTACTGAATCAACCTGCTGCTTACCTCTGCTGCATCACTTACCTCTGTTCTGAACATAGTGGCAGTCTTCCTGTCACCCATTGGAGTCCCCTAGGCCATTCAGATTCAAGAAATGGGAGCAGGCAGATGGATAAACCCATCTTCCTTCTCTTGAGTGGTCAGTTCTGAAACAACCTTCACAGCTCTGTTGGAAAGCTGACTCCCCATTGGTCACAAATAGCCAGTCTTCTGATGCACCTTGAAGTTGGCTTCTCCCCCATCCCTATTACACTCTCCCCTCTACAATTGACCTTAACCTCACATTCCAAAATAATTAACCACACGCAGGCAAGCCTTTATCTCAGCTCTGCTTTGGGAAACCCAGGCTGAGCCTTGAATAAGCAACATGTAAAGTTTAAATAATAGTATTAAATTCTTCTGTCTATTACAAAAGTTAAAAAATAGATTGTCGAATCTTGTCACATTCATCTCAGGGTATTCCCTGCACCTAGAAACCATTTTTTTGTTTGACTAAATGTATAAACTAATAAACAGAGATACTTCCTATTGCTATGTAGACACTGAACCAGAAAACAGGAAGCAAATAATAAATTCCCAGCTACACTACCCGTAATCTCGTGTGGACTTTAAACACAAACATACGCCCTTCTGACTAGCAACAATGATCTAACTAGTTAGCATTAGCCTGGCTGCCTTATATGTTCCAGGGAGCAAGAACCCAGGCTAGAAACTATTCACATTTGTTTTGTCACGTTAACAATAAACAGAAAGCCTCCTTTAGGGGTATTCCTCATATGGAACTGGTCAATAAGTATGTTGGTATCCTAGTGTTTTAGGAGGCAGAGACAATGGCAAACAATAGCACATTTTCCAATGAATGTCATGAGGAAATCTTGGTTTGTACAAAATTTACAAAACCTTTTTTAGATATATTCTCCTTTCTTATAATTGGTGCAAAACATATTCTTTTTAATTAGTGAAGAAATTGGCTTATTTGGGTCCCACATGATTATTATATAATTTGTTAAAAGGGATTTTTATGGTTAGAAACTCTCACCACCACCTGCATTCTGAGATTTCCTGCCTGATTCTCTTATTTTCCAGAGAGATGCCAATTAACCATACCCCCTATGGGTACCTCCCCCCAAAAAAAGGTATATGCAGAAAAATGAAAGAAAATTGATGAAATATCAATCTAATTAAAATGTCTATTGAAAATATTTAATGAATGCTTGCTTCAGCAGTACATATACTAAAATTGGAACAAAAATATTTAATATTATAAAATCCAACCAGGAATTAGCATTTCTTCCCTTGAGGATCCAAGTATGTTAATTTTTTTCTGATTATGTACCCATATATTTTCAGTCACATTCCTTAATAAAAACAAGAAAACTTGTTTTTACTCTATAAATAGGCTAAGAATTTAGACAGTTTAGGAGTAGATGCTTCTGAGAGAGCTTTAGTACTTCAGTCATAAGAACAGTGGGCTTGTCAGCCTCCTGAGACATATTTACCCAGATAGAAAAAATGAAACACATTCTTGGGGCGAAGAAAAGATACTTTTTTTGAAAAAGAAATGGGAGGTCTTATTAGGGCAAGGCTATAATTACACACTTCATTATTGTCAAGGTTAATACAGTCTATGAGAGCAGAGGCACTTTTTCATCTCTTCTCTGGGAACAAGGGGAGACAGCTGTTCTCATGGACAGATCCATTATAGCTTATCACCAGCCAACAGCCCGCAGAAGGAGCACTATGAAATATGGCCACTGTCACCGCAAGCCGGAGCAGACGCTGAACTGGTCCAGGGTACAATGGAAAGACAATGAGAACCATGGCTTCAAAATCAAATAGATTGGGCTGCATTGATTTTTATTGCCTAGAGCATAAAATTCATCAATACTCTTACAGTTATTGTATTACTGAACTCTATAAAAGTGCACAATTTTGCTTTAATGAACGTCAGATGCTATCAGTAATGAATAGTGGTCCTTGTGTTTGGAAAGCTGGTTAAACCGTGTTGGGAAATTCTGCATGTTTAGATTTCGTTATTAATGCTTTGGCACTTAGGAATCTATAAAATGAAACCCCTGTCAGCAAAACAATTATTGCTTCTGTTCTGGTTTAATTGATCTTCCTGATCAAATAAGGTTAGAATACCCTTCTTTACTTTTACATTTTCTGGTAGGTTAACAATTTGTTTTTAAAAAACATTTATATTTTGAGCCCCTGCTTGTTAACACAGAGTTAATAGTTTTCAAGGAAATAGATCAGCATGTGCTTTTTTCTTTAAGTAATACATTACAACATCAATAAATGTTTTCAAATGCTAAAAATGTAAGTGAAATCCAAGGAAAGGCTCTGCCTTGATTAGAGCACATTTCAGTGTCTTTGGGTTTTCATTTGGCTGGTTGGTTGTTTTTGGTTTTGGTTTTTATTTTTTGCTATAGGTATAGTCACCTTCCTTCTTTTCGAATGTCTGCAACCACACCTGTATGGTACTCAGGTTTTATTTCATCAACAACTCTTAAGAATTATAGATTCATACAAAGGTCATGATGCTGAGGAAGCAGGAGTCCCAAAATGGTGAAATCTGTTGCAGTATCATTTTGATGAAGCATAAAAAATATTTCACAGGTACAGGGAAAATGAACAATGTGGCCTCTAACAGCCAACTATAACATCAAATAATTTTTATATAATATGTATATATATTTAACCCTATATATGTATATATAGAACACAATACAGACCATATGTGTAATACTACCTTATATGTAATTGATAAAATATATATTTAATACTACTCGATGTATATGTGTGTGTGTATATATATATGTAATTCTGACTCCTCTTATACTGAAGAGTATTATATCTTAGTCTAATTCTTTTTATTATAAACCTAACAATGATAGTCAAAAATCTGGAAAATACACTAAGCCCATTGTACATTCAGTGCAATCCTCAGACCGGCAGCTTCATCGTCACCTGAGAGCTGCTGGGGGCTTTATCATCTGAGGCCCACCCAGACATATTGAATCAGAATCTCCCTATAAGAGGGAGAGAAGCCCTCTTAAGGTTTGAGAAGCCCTAGTCTAAAACATAAATTACCCCTAATATCCCCACCCAATGATAACCACTGCCAATATGTCACCATATTTCTGTTCTTTTCCATACTTAATCTTTCAGTTTAAATATTGAAATTCTAATTTGTTAATTTTTCAGATTCATGCATTATATTTGTGAGAAAGATTCCAATAAAGCATTGATCATAATTTGAAAATATTCCTTCTTTCAGGTCGATTAATGAGTATTTATGTAATGGTTATAATTAATTTGAGATTATTCTATTTAAATTCAAGAAATTTGTGTTTTGTATCCAAAGTTACCATTAGTGGGAAAAGTCTCCTACATCAATTATTCGATTTTTTCCAGCATATAAAACTGAGATTTATTTCTTCTATCTGTTGTTTATGGCTTCCATTTTTTTCCTAAATTTTATTAATCTAATTTAGCAATAAATTTTATCCAAAAGATTGTTAAATAACTACCATTTATTAGTACTTTCTATATGCCAGATATCATGCCGTTTTAGCACATATCACTTCACTGAGTTATCACATTAACCCTATGAGGTAAAAATTCATTCTTACTATTTTATGAGTTGAGAAACTATGGTTTAAAAAGGTTAAGTAACTTAGTTATAAGTGTTACATAAGCCTAGGATTCAAAACAATGGTAATAAAAGCTTCATTGTTTTTGATTCAATGGGTGGTCTTCATCTTCTCTTCTAAATAGCATCTAGCTCATGACAATATTAATATTCTCCTTCTACAGAAAGATATAGAATTCTGTTTCTTGAGTTTGCTGCTACAGATTTACATGTAGACTGAAGAGTGTCTCTGGATATGTAGTGACCAGTATACAGAAATAGCAGACTTCCCAAGTTTTGAGGCCACAGATTAATTTGTATGCCCAAATCCTGACCCTCTATTCTCCCACAGAAATCTCAATAAACACACCTAGGGAACAAAAGAAATAGCAATCAGGGCGGCACCTGTGGCTCAAAGGAGTACGGCAGCGGCCCCATATACTGGAGGTGGCAGGTTCAAACCCAGCCTCGGCCAAAAAATGCAAAAAAAAAAAAAATATATATATATATATAGCAATCAAATAATAGTTTGTCATTGTTTGGTTTTTAATTTGCCAAATGCAAAACATTTGCAGCACAATTAATGAGAGTAAAGAGTCTCCCTACTAGTCCTTCAATATGTTATTCTTACTCATTTATAAATAATCCTAAGTAGCATGTATGTAAACACATAGATATCTAAATATTATAGATATCTATATCTAATATCCAAATATTAGATATTTTAGAATGCATAAATGGGTAAATAGGTAGATATGAAATAGATACCTCTTTTGGATAGCTAAATTGTTTAAGCAATTTACCAAAAACAAAGTGAGTTAGTTCAAGTCTGCCCCATGAAATTGGAAGGGTTTTAGTGGGAAAATAAGGAGATTTAAAGGACCCAGAAAATTCAAAGGAGTTATTCAATAATGCTATAATCTCAAAGGACACACAATTATATTTTTCCTTCTAAATATGTGTTCTAGTAGTGAACTTCCAAGAACAACAGTCTAGCCCTCTTTATAGTGATTTATTAACTTGCTGAAGATGAACTAATAGTATTTCTGTATATAAATTCCAAAGGGCAAATGATTGAGATGCCAATTAGATATGAGCAGAGAGCCTTTTCTTCTATAATCACAGTGTCATCATGGCCATCAAAGATGGTGGCATCTTAACACATTCTGTTCATCTCTGAGTCTCAATTGTTCAGGAAGTGACGAATTGATAATTATCTCTTTTTTCCTCCCTCCAATTACATCTATTGTTTCCTCTTCAGACTGGCTTATAATGCTCCTCTCCCAGAAACTTCCCTATATTTTTAGTTGCATCTTCTCCGGTCATTTCTTTACTCTATAATCTTTATAATTTCACCTAGCCTTTGTTGATGAACTGGTCTACATCGTCTTCATTCATTTCTTATTCACACATTTCTGTCAAGCTGAAGGCAGTGTGTTCATTGAGTGTTTTAAGACTGTTCTGTAGCCCTTCCCTCTATCTGCCTCTACAATTCTGAGGGGAAGGGGATCACTGAATGTCATCAAGTGATATTGTCCTTACAAATTAGAGAACAGGTAATGACTAGAAATGAAATTAAACCATATGTGTAAAACTAAAATTAAGACTGAAACTAGACATATCCATATTTATACACTTAACAACACATTGCTGAGGGTGGAGTGTGCAATAGTAATATGCACGTCATGACTGATGACCAATTTGATGAGTTGTGGGGTCACACACCAAGTGTTAGCTTTGCTGACAGTTGCTATTTTGTTTAATTCAAAAGAGCCTAAAGAGTACCATAGAAAAAGGGGTAGACTGGGAAAAGGAGGCAAATCCAAGGTCTTTTACATATCGTTTGGCAAAGTCAACTCAGAAATTCAGTTTCCACTCATATTGGTGACCTAGCTGATCTCTAGACTCTTTCCAATATTGTGCTGGAAATGATATTGTGGTACTGGAGTTGATTATTTCCTGTATTTGGAAATGGGTTTGGTGGGACAAGAAAAATTAATTGAAATGCTGTTTAAGATGAATGATAAAATTTAGAAAACTATTTTTCCCCCAGGATATAGAGCCAAAGATAACATTGAATATGAAAAGGAAACTCTAATGTAGTTAACTATTATTTGTCAACTTTAGAGAGAAATCTGGATAAGAATTTTGCTAAAGGATTATCCAAGCAGGTCCAATAATTCAGGAAGCACTTCAAGACCTTAATGCACCTTACTGTCATCATTCATATGTCACATCAGTTGCCTGAAATTAAGCATACAGGCACTATTTATTTACGTAAAATATGTAGAGTTGGGGGTACATGAATCCCTGATAACATGCTTTTTGAGTAATCTGTTTATAAAGGAGACAGAGTAGGAATGTGCAAGAGTGATTTCTGTCCAAAATGCTGGCTAAAAAGACTTTTAGTAGATACACTGTGATATAAACAAAGTGCCTCTATTTTCTTACAAAGTCTGTGCTAAACCTTATTGAATAGAGAAGGAGGCCAAGAGTTTAAATCCACAAAAGGTGACATGACATCTGTCTAAGAGGGTTTGAACAGCATCCAGGGCAAATAAAGACAGGGAAGATACAACTGAAATGAAATAGGAAGCTATGCAAATAGACTTGATATTCTTGAAGCTGAGTTGTTAGCATTCACAGTTAACACATTAGAACATGTTTATTTCATGTTTTCCTTTTCCAAGGTTGCTCACTCTTCCCAGTTTACAGTTATCATTTCTCCCAGGTTCATCTGTGGGATAAGCATGGATGTTGTTGCTCTGAGGAAAGGTCCCAGGAACTAAGTAATTGAATGAATGGCAGCTGCTAGAATTCAGGTCGTTATAGTCAGAGAAGAAAATTACAGATAAGTAAGGGAAAAGCTAGAATGAACTCCATGATACTAGATTAGATTCAGAAACATCAGTATGAATTCATGTTTAGCTTAACATAGATACAGATGGTTATAATTACAGATGTGCGAATATACATAGATTAGTATACAAACATGTTTCCTAGCTCTGTTCACTTGAAAACCTGAAAGTAATGACACCCATGAGCAATGAGTGTCCTCAGGACCCTAATCTGCATTTCTAATACCCTTCTCCAATAGAAGGAATCAAAACTTTTTGGAAAAATGGCTGATGTGGGATGAGGGGCAGGGAAAATACAAGATGAGCCTGGAGCTTCTTGTAGTGACAAAAAAAAAATACGGAATTACTTAAAAAAACAAAAGGGCAGGATTGTCAAAGGGACAGACACAGCAGCCATGCTAAAAGAAATGGTTTGATCTAGAACCAAAACCATTTGAGCAACAAATCAAATTACATAGTGTTGGATTATAACCCAAAGTATAAAATACATACTCGTGAGTCCATCCATATTGATATAAATAAACCACTGAAGAAATAGATAAATGGGGGGAAATAAGCCAGTCTCCTGTGCAGAAGAACTCCAGATATTTTATATAAATACCACATCCCATATCCAAGGAGGTAGAGCTTAATTACCCACCCCATGAGTGTGGGCTACTCTTAGTGACTTGCTTCAAAAGCAGTAGCTCCTAGCCTCTTTGGAACCAGGGACCAGTTTCATGGAAGATAGTTTTTCCACAGGATGAGGGTCAGGGGAGGAGATAGTTTGGGGATGATTCAAGTGCATTACATCTCCATCTCAGACCATTATATTCATAAGGAGCATGCAGCCTGGATCTCTCACATGCACAGTTTACGGTAGGTTTCACGTTCCTATGAGAATCTATTCCCCCTGCTAATGTAACAAGAGGCAGAACTCATGCCATGAGACAAGTAATGGGGAACAGCATAAACACAGGTGAAGCATCCCTCGCTTGCCTGCTGCTCATGTCCTTTTGTGTGGCCCAGTTCCTAACAGACCACAGACCAGTACCAGTCCTGAGGGTTGTGGACCACAGTTCTAAAGAATACAATATTCGGAAAGGAGGGATTAGGGAAGAGAGTTTAACTTTACAGGGTAAGAAACCTGGCAAATACTACCTCACTCAGGTAATCAAGGTCAGCCTCATTAGTGTTAAGTCATGTTCATGGTCTGTACCCTGGACAGCATATGATGAAATTGCTACCTTACTCTGTGGTCTTCTTCCTCAAAACCAGTAACCCCAGTTTAACCATGAACATCAGACAAATCCAACTAAGGGGCATTCTGTAAAATGCTTGACCAGCACTCTTGAAAACTGTCAAGGTCATCAAAAACAAGGAAAGTCAGGCCAGGCGCAGTGGCTCACACCTATAATCCCAGCACTTGGGAGGCCAAGGCAGGTGGATTGCCTGAGCTCATAGTTTCCAGACCAGCTTGATTCACAGCAAGACCACATCTCTAAAAATAGCCGGGCGTTATGGCAGGCACCTGTAGTCCCAGCTACTTGGGAGGCTGAGGCCAGAGAATCATTTGAGGTTATTTGAGGTTGAGGTTTCTGTGAGCTATAATGCCACAGCACCCTACTGAAAGCAACAAAGTGAGACCCTGTCTCAAAGAAAAGAAAAAAAAAGAAAGAAAGTCTGAGAAATTGTCACAAAACAGACCTGACAACTAAATGTAATGACTTGTCCTAGATAGGATACTTGAACCACAGGAGAAAAACAATGAAATCCACGTAAACATGGAGTTTCATTAAAGTAGTGCAAGATATTAACAATAGGGGAAACAGGGGTCTATGAGAGCTCTGCTAGCTCTTTTTGCAACTTCTCTGTTAATCTAAAACTATTTCAAAATAAAAGGTTTATTTGAAAAAGAAGGATAGGGCGGCGCCTGTGGCTCAGCGAGTGGGGTGCAGGTCCCATACACCGAAGGTGGCAGGTTCGGACCCAGCCCCGGCCGAACTGCAAAACAAAAAACTAGCCGGGCATTGTGGTGTGTGCCTGTAGTCCCAGCTACTAGGGAGGCTGAGGCAAGAGAATCGCCTAAGCCCAGGAGTTGGAGGTTGCTGTGAGCTGTGTGATGCCACGGCACTCTACCAAGGGCGATAAAGTGAGACTCTGTCTCTACAAAAAAGAGTAAAAAAAAAAAATAATAATAATAATAATAAAGAAGGATATAGACCAACGGTATTAATCTAGGACTATTTGGTGGGGGGGGGCTTTCTCTTTCACTGTGGATAGTTTGAGAGGCACTGATCTAGAAAGCTTGAGCTGCAGGACGACTTCGATGTCTTCCTCCAGTTTGAAATCCTCTATTGTACTAAACGAAATTGTTTTGAACTCTTTACTACTTGCTCAGAAGTATTTTTTCTCTTAAAATCCTGGAAGTCTGAAGTCACAACATTTTGTTCTTTGTTCTTTCATCCACCCCCATCATATTTTGCTGCAAGTCTTGTCATTGTCAAGGCACAGATGACAGGCTTTGTAAGTGGTTTACAATGTCTCTAGTTCCTGGTATTCGAGTGTTATTTAGGTTCATAAAAGGGAACAATTTGTCCCTAAGATCCAGGTACAACCACGTGGTTACTAAGTCATCCAAAATTCAGCAATGATGCATAGAAGTGTAGCCACAGCAAGCAGTACAGTTATATACTTAATAAGAAAATCACATTTGACCATAAATTAAATCACACAAGTCATCTTCATGGTGTTCTTTATTTACAGTTTCAAAACTTGCCTTCCTCTTCTATTAACATAAAATTTCATAACCTCAATTCTTATGGGTCTTCCATAAGGCAGTAAAAAGTAACCCCCATTTCTAGCTAGGTTAATATTCAAGTGTCTATGCTAACTGGTTTTGCCAATCATCTGAATAATGAATGAAAAAATAATAAATAAGCTTTTTAGAACCAAACAGTTACAGACTGTTAAATTATCATTAGGGTTTAAGACTGAAGTGGAAGAACAGAGGAAAGGGATTTGCCTATAAACTGGTAAATAAAACAGTGTTAGCCTGTAATCTTCTAACTGGCTTTGATGATGAATTGGTCTCTCTATTGAGAGAGGTAAGGGAAAAAATTATGAATAGAGATTATTGGTTAACATTTGATTTATTTCGCCACTGAAGTAAATCAACACTTTTTGTCCTTTTTTTTTTTTTTTTTGTGACAGAGTCTTTCTTAAGCTGTCATCCTGGGTAGAGAGCCTGGCGTCATAGCTCACAATAACCTCCAACGTGGGATCAAGGGATCCTCTTGTCTCAGTTTTTCTACTTTTGGTGGAGACGGGATCTCACTTTTTGCTCAGGATGGTCTTGAACTCCTCAGCTCAAGCAATCCACCTGCCTCGGCCTCCCAGGGTGCTGGGATTCCAGGCATGACCCTCCGCATCCGGCCTTGTCAATTTTTTTTTTTTTTAATGAAATGTTACTGGAATCTGTTTTCTTCCGCGGTTTCAGTTGGATGGAGTGGAAGTATGATTCCTCCATCGATTTAAACACATGAAATGTTTTTACTAAACAATATTTATTCCCTTTGTTATCCCCAGACAATCGTTAGAGGAAACAAACCCTGCAAGGAAACCTCCATCAACGGCCTGCTGGAGGATTTTGACAACATTTCTGTGACTCGCTCCAACTCCCTACGGAAGGAAAGTCCCCCCACGCCGGATCAGGGAGCCTCCAGCCACCGGCCCGGCCATTCGGAGGAAAACGGCTTCCTGACGTTCTCCCGGTATTCCAGCGAATCCGACACGCCGGCCGACTACGCGCCCGCCGAGCGGTACGGCGAGAAGAGCCCCCGCGGGGAGGAGCCCGAGCCGGGTTACAGAGGCGGCCTCGGCGCCAAGCAGAACGGGCGCGCGGCCAGGGTGAAACTCGGGGAGGCCTACTACCCCGAGCTGAAGCCGCTGAAGCCCGACCTCGCCCGCTTTCCTGCCGATTATCACACGCACTTGGACTCACTGAGCAAACCCGCGGAATACGACGACCTCAAGTGGGGGTATCACAGAGCCTCAAGCAGCTCCCCCCTGGATTACTCATTCCACTTCACGCCTTCTAGAACTGCAGGGACCCGCGGGTGCTCCAAGGAGAGTCTGGCCTACAGCGAAAGCGAGTGGGGACCCAGCCTGGATGACTATGACAGGAGGCCGAAGTCGTCGTACCTGAACCAGACGAGCCCTCAGCCGGCCATGCGGCAGAGGTCCAGGTCAGGCTCGGGGCTCCAGGAGCCGATGATGCCGTTCGGAGCAAGTGCATTTAAAACTCATCCCCAAGGACACTCGTACAACTCCTACACCTATCCTCGCCTGTCCGAGCCCACAATGTACATTCCAAAGGTAACGTTCCCCGCCTCCCTTCCCTCCCGTCGGCAAGAACCTCCCTGACCAGGGGCTAGCATCACCTTCTCAGGCAAACGCTGAATGCCACTAGCCTTTTAAGTGAGAGTCTCTATCAAAATCCTACCTTATTCCCACCCTCCCAACCCAAATGGGGAGGGTTTAGGGTAAGGGACACAGGTTCATTAAAATCAAAATCTATCTTTTGGAGGCCTCCTGCAGGATTTCTTTTTAATAGGCAACGAATATTTTATTTGAGAGATACTCTGATATCTCAATGACAAGCATTTATGTGATCATATTTTACTAAGCTCTCTGGTAAAAAGTATACAATTTTAGACCATTAAATGGAGTAATACAGGGTGGCCATAAAGTTCATGTGAAATTTAAAATAGTGTGCAATTTTCTGAACACTCTGTCTGATGGTTCCTGAATTCTGGCAAAGCTTACGTGACCCTGCCTAAAAAGAAAACAAGTCAAAATAACATGGTAATTTTTTAGGAAAGCTAATTTTCTTCGACTCAAGGGATGGTGCTTCATTTTGAGGGAATGTTCTTTCTACTATTTTTGATTTGAAATGTCAATTCTTTTTTTTTTTTTTTTTTTTTGTAGAGACAGAGTATCACTTTATTGCCCTCGGTAGAGTGCCATGGCATCACACAGCTCACAGCAACCTCCAACTCCAGGGCTTAGGCAATTCTCTTGCCTCAGCCTCCCAAATAGCTGGGAACACAGGCGGAATGTCAATTTTTATAAGAATTTTGAGATAAAAGAGCTATTTGCTAGAGCTTTTTGGAATGCTTTTTATTTTGTTTTGTTTGCAATTTTTATCTTACTAAAATAATTTTTTTAATGCTAGCTACTGGAAATTTGCTTTGAAATTTGACTGGTCCAAAATATCCCCAATTCAGAAATTACTGGCTAGAGAAGTTACTGAACATAAATGCTCAGACTTTTCCCTGAAGGTGTGAGGCTCTTTGGAATCTTTGAAAGTAGTTGCAACTCTGTGTGTGTGTGTGTGTGTGTGTGTGTGTGTGTATGTGTGTTTCCATGATACCTTACAAATGCTTTTGCTACCTTGCTTGTACAGCAAAAGTGAAAATGGACCACTGATTCTGTAGAGGTCTAAAAACAGATGAGAGAGATGTATGACTCTAATAGGGTATGTAAGTCCTTTTGTACCAAACACTCTCCCCAGTGGCTTAATAGGCAGCTCTGCAAACCCTGGGGGGCAAGTCTGCCTGTATTCAACTGCTTTATTGATTACAGGTAGTCAGCATTTTCCTTTTGCTTATTATTTCTCATACGCCTAACCTAAGATGTTGGAAAGACATCATTTAGGGACAATCCTGGGAGTTACGCAAGCATTTTAGAAAACCCCCAAAAAAGCTGTTATTGTAGGTCTTAAGATAAAAAATTATAACTAATTCCTGAGAAGTTAAGGCCTGAGATAGGTTCTTCCAGTTAAAATTCAAATAATAGCTATGTCTTTCATCTCATAGTCTTAATAACACATTTGAACATCCACAATCAGAGTATCATGACTGCCTTCATATCCTACGATCTTGCCAGGGCAACTATTGGAAAGAGTCAAATTAACCACAGACAAAAGCTCTGTGGAGTCACACCCACTTATCATGATGCATGAGATAGTGTATCCCCTTTCCTGTGTGCTCACTATCTGTGAATAATTAACGTGTTCTATAGCTGAATCAAGTTATACGTGCAGGTTTTGAACATTGTTGTTGTTACATATTTTTTTCATCTAGGAGTAAAGAATATAATGTGTACATGTCTATTTCTTTAGACACTTGGGTTAGGGAGCTGTTTGGGGACATGGGCATGTTTGGGTGACTCAATAGTTCACTCTTAACATCCAGGAAGCTCAAGGGATTTTGCTAAGAGGTCACAATTTCTTGGATTTTAGGTTCCTCTCGAGAAAAAAAAAATGAGATGATCTGGTATCTCTGGATCCAAATTTTCACATGGAATGGGGAATAGAATTGGCCGGAGGTAAAGCCTGACTAAGGAGCAAGGACATGGGGTCACCCATTTGGCACAACCCAGACTAAGCAACTTCATTCATTTTTCCAACCAGCCTAACATTTAGAGGCTTTGGGGATTTAATATTGTCACTAGCAATCCCTGTACACTTGGTTACCAGGAGAGTAAACCAAGGTCCAGACAAAGACAATAATCCAAGTCTAGTGTTTCTCCAAGTCCACTGCTTTCCTATTATGTGAGCATAAGTGATTCCAGGGGTTCAACTACATTTGCCAATAAAACCTGTAAAAAGTGTCAGTGGCCACTGGAACTTCAGGGTAAGTCGAGGAAGAGAAAAAAGGAGGAAGAGAGAGAAGGTAATTTGCCTTATTCCTTGCAATTTCCTTCTTCCTGCAGACTTCCATATATAAGGCAAAGCAGACCTGCCCTGAAATCCAGCTTTGTCAAACCCAGAAACAGCACAGAAACTATTGTGGCTCAGCCCTTATAATCAGGACTCTAAACCCAGGAAACTCGTGAGAAATTCATGAGCAGGTTTTGTGCGAGGGTAGGAGGTGGGAGGCATGTTAGTAATTAAAACGTTTACTTGATTAAAAATACAGCATCTCTCTAAAAAGACTTAGGTGCCTGCAACTTTAGAATTGTACTCTTAAAAGTCTACCAATCACGCTTAGATTTCCAGCTGAGGCAAGAAATAGTGATCACGACTCAGATAATTTGACTTTGCCTCAAAGAAGAGCCTAGAGGAGGGTGGGTATTGTTCTTATCCCTGATTATAAGAGAAAACATGAAACTTGTGGATGTGTCCAGATCGAGCAAGAATGAAGGTGGGGCATTGGGGGAGGTGGCACCAGTTTTACATTTTGGTCTAAAGAAAAAAATACTAATGTTAACACACAGTGGCAAACTCCTCCAATGTTATCTACCTACCTAATTTTTCAGTTAGCATGACAGGAACCAAGAATGTCATGAAATCTGTTGATAGTGGCACCCACTTCCTACTTTTAAATGTTTACAGTAAACATTTGAGGGTGAGCAACTGCAACCTTTGGGGGTGAAGGGGAAGACAGACAAAACCACACAGCACCGTTCATACACCAGAACTGTAAGAACTGCCACATGTTGAGAGAGAATACTTTCCCCTACTCTCTGCAGACAAGTCTGCCTTCTAGGAGCAGAAACTGGCTGGAGATATTGTCATCATGCATTTGATTTTACTCATTCTGAGGCTCTCCTAGGATCTGGCAGCTGCCTGGTTCTGTGTCTTGGTATATCCCAGCCCAGCCATGCTGCAACCACTGAGAAACCCCCAGCATCAGAATCCTGCCAGTTCATTAAGCACTTGCTGTGTACTAAACACATGCCTTGTCGTATGGAGCCCCACATGCCTGTAAGGCCAGAATTCATTCCACCTTCATACAGATGAAGAAACTGAGGTTTGGGGAAATTTGGGAACAGCTTGCTCAGGCAGCTCACAGCAGAGCTAGGATCCAACTCTTTGGGTGTAACCCTTTCCCCAGACATTGCGTGCATCTCCATGCGTGGCACAGGGGCCATTTCGGAGAGTGCAAAAGCTTGCGACCTGCCTAATTGCAGGCTCCTTTTACTATATGAAGCAATGAAGATGCATTACCAATAAATGAATTAATTACCTATAGTAGTGAATCTGTATGGACTTCCCTAAGTTTATGAAGTCAAAAATGACTGAGCCTCCAAGGTCTATGTGTTTCAAAATATTCCCATTTCTAAGGACACAAATCTAGGGTCAGAAAGGTAAATGTGAGGTCTCCTGGCCATATTGCTGCTCACTCTCTAGTCTCAACCTGATGCTATCGACATCGTGCACCAGGTAATACTTCATTGCAGGGGGGCTTTCCTGTACCTGGTCAGATATTTTACAGACACCCTTACCTGTGCCTACTGGATGCCCATAGCATTCCTCCCTCATTGCTAACAATCAAAAGGTACCCAGATACTGTCAAATGTCCATTGGGCAGGTAGAGCAAAACTGGCCACATTTGAGAACCATTGTTTTTCACCTACCACTTATGAAGCACATTTTGGCAGCTAAGGGTACTGATTTTAGAGCTAAATGGCCTGGGTTTGAGTCAGGCAGTTTGCCACTTCACTAACTGGGTCATAAGTTGCTGAGCTGTGTATCCACTTCCTTATCTATAAAATGGGAATAAAGGGTCCCTGCCTCATCATGCTGCATGAAAGGTCAGTTAATAAATTAAAACAGCCTCATTTTCTTTTTGAGACAAGATCTCATTCTGTTACCAAGACTGGAGTGTAGTGACATGACCATAGCTCGCTGCATCCTCAGACTTCAGGACTCAAACAATCCTCTCACCTCAATCTCTCAAGTAGCTGGGACTACAGGTGCATGCCACTGCACCTGGCTAATTTTCTTAATTTTGGTAAAGGCAGGGTCTCTCTATGTTGCACAGCCTGGTCTCAAACTCCTGGTGTCAAGCAACCTTCCTGCCCTTATTATTAGCACACATAGTCTACATATCAGCCTTGTGTAGCATGCAGCCAGATGGTGGCTATGATGTGAAAGCTACTGTTTTGCAAGCACAGTGCTGAGCATTTTGCAAACTTCAGACAATTCTAGAAGAATTCAAGATCATCTTCCTTTTACAGTTGAGGTAGTTGAGACTTCAAGAGGCTAAATCTTTATGGGATTCTCCAAGTTTGTACAGTCAAATGACTGAGCCAGGATTCAAAATTTAGATCCCTCTGACTCCAAAATCTGCATGTTTTGGAATATTCCTATTTCCACAAAAGAAAATCAAGGGGCAAAAAGGTGGATGAGCGGTCTCCAGGCCCAGACACACATACAAACTGCAGGAATCCCTCACCTGGCTGGTAAAGAATGGCTGAAAACTCAGAGAGACTTGGGGTGCACCAGGAATGCTGTTTATTCTGTCTGTTCCTACTAGAATGGAATCCTTCAGAAGTTCTCTGTGGTCACCAGATTGTGAATTGTGGATAAGAAGTTCAATCATGGCTGGAAAGGAAACAATAGGCATAGAAATCACTATGACTCTCCTATCCACGTATTCTACCTTAAGTGATTACTTTGTTTGATTTTTTATAACAGAACCCACATTCATTTTCTCACCCCTTCAGAAGAGAACACGTTCTAGAATCAGTTCCCTAGATCTGAGCACTTATTAGCTGAATGATTGTATCTGCTCTTTGGTTCCTTCATCTGTAGAGTGTTTCAGTGCCTACTTCAGGCTTGATGTGAGGATTAAATAGATGAATCAACAGAAAGAAGTTGACATGTGGGAAGCACTCAGTGTTAGCCCTTATTCCTGGGAATATTTCTGATTAGTAAACATGTCACCCTATCTATTCCCACCAGCCATAGGAATCTTCCCTCTGTTTCATCTTTTATAAATTTTCAAAATACAGGAACAAATTCCTTCTGACCACCCTCACAGCCTCTCTGTGCAGCCTGTAAGTATGACTGTCCTTGCTTTAGAAATGTGTGTTGTAGCAAGCCAGAGTAGTTGAGTGAATTTTTCAAGGCCATGCAAGACCTTAGTAACTGAGCTGGCTTGAAGACCAGGTCCACCTCAGTATTTTCCCTCCTCTCCTACATGAATGAAATTCTCATCCCATGGAAGGCAGATGCTAAGTGAGAATTATCATAAATTTATATCTCCAAACAATGCCTTCACTTCACCCCTGCAAGATCTCTGCACAGGGCACCAAAAGTGACCAAAGCTGTAGCTCTGGACATCCCAAACGTATGGCATAGTAAGGGATTCTGTGTGAAGAATGACAGCAATGAGAAAAGGACGGCGCAATTTCATAGACCTTCCTCCTGGGGTCAACAGTCCCACGGCTTTCACTGCTGAGCTATCAGATTGCTTTCTCTGAAAGGAAAAAGCACTTGAATCATTGGGCTCAGTCCTGCATCAATAATTTAATCATTTGCTGTTCTTTGTGGCACTTGCTTTGCCCGGACTCAGCCCTGGCTCCAGGAATAAAGAACGACTTCCTTTCTATTTAGGGTCCCAGAAGACCTGTCAGAGATCCATTAGGAGCCCGATAGGTTATGAAATGATAATGCTACTGAGGCCTGGCAACTGCACCGAAAACCTAAGAGAGAAAAAGAGAGAGAAGCACTTACTTGCTTAATATAATAATGGGAATTCATGCCTTCAAATTTGCTTTCTTTACCTATAGACTCATATATGATGTTCATGAAGGCTCATAACAT
Organism: Arctocebus calabarensis; assembly: GCA_963573935.1. Classification (NCBI taxonomy): domain Eukaryota; kingdom Metazoa; phylum Chordata; class Mammalia; order Primates; family Lorisidae; genus Arctocebus; species Arctocebus calabarensis. The sequence continues at coordinate 27,694 of CAUYON010042253.1, forward strand.
TTCCAAGAGAGGTGACTCAGTCCAATATCTCTAAAATCTCTCCCTTCTGATGAGGGCCTTTAAGCATCCTTTGGTATGAATGGACACATCTTCCCATGAATGTTCTTGTCATTCAAAATAAATTATGTTTTAGTCATTATGAGTGGGCTTTCCCATTACCAAATCAAGAGCGAAATTAATCTAACCTGGCATTCTCTGTCCCCATCTCTCTGAGGCCCTGACACATTCGAATGTTCTCAGGCAGTGCGCCAATCCTCAAAGGCGCAGAATCCCTCCACGTCGCTGCGGTGACAGACTGCAGATCAGAATAATCTGCTCTGTCTTGCTGCTCTTGAACAGAGGAGACATCCGTCAAGTTTGAAGCAGCGTCTGTAGGGAATTAATTGGATGTGACAATTCAGAGGTGAAAGAAGAGCCTGAAATACCCGTATGCTTGAGCCAGTGGGTCCCAGATTTATTCATTTCTTCCTTTAACTAAACTTTGCCTATTTGTAAAGGGTATGAGCTGCTTGTCTGAACTGCCTTGGCGTGCATCTGCCATATATTTCATAAGGCAGGAAAATACATGCCTCTTCAGATTTTATGTCGGAAGATATAATTTCCTACGTGCTTCAGCAGGGATCCTATGTAGTAGTTGCATGAGAGTCCCTTGCAAAACTCTAAACGTGGTACGTGGCTTTCTGCTATGTGCAGGTTGGAAATCCAGCAAGTGAGTCTGGCTACCTAGAACTTAACCTGCTTCCCAAGCTCCCTCCATCAGGAGACACCTTGATTTTGTAGGTGTCCCTGGACCCAGGATACACCACTCGTTGGCAGTGGTAATACATGCTCACCCCTTCTATGGAAATTGAACAGCAGCTCATATTGTGTGTTGTAACCCTTTGTTATCTGTCCAAGGTGAATATGAAATATTCGCTATGAAATAGTTTCCCTCCATTCTGTAAATGAAAATAACTCAGGGAAAACAACCATGGCCAGGATGAGTCAAAGTTTTACCTCAAGCAGGAGCAGCAGCCACAGTTCTATGAGGATGCAGTTGGAGGCAGAACAGTTTCCTAACACCCTGCAGTCTGGGAAGCGCTGAAGCTCTCAGCACAGCAACCACCTCGGCAGGAGTAGCAGAGGCTGGAAATACAAAAATAGAGACACATGAGACCCCCAGCCGTGGGCCAGGCTGTCCACCCCTCATGGGTGCAGGCCATAGCAGGGAGAATTGGAATTGCAGAGTACAACCAGAGGGACGCACCTGTCACAGGAGTTAATGAATCCCCTTCCCCTAACTGCCAGTCTCTAAGTTGTTAATGTAGAAAACAGGAGTTCTCTCCAGAATTCCTACAAGCTGTCATTTGCCTTTCCCAAAGCCAAGGCTAATCCTATTATGTTTTTCTTTGAGTCAAGTCAGGACAATTGAGGATGTCCATCCCATACGCTGATAATAGAGGGCTATGATTCACTTTACAATAGCGGCACCCAGTCTGGTTTTGTCACTTTTGAAATGAGCAGTCTCTGTTTTATGGGGCCCCAGAAAAGCTGTATTGAAACATCACTCTCCAGCGCTGGAACCAACAGCCTCTTGCTCCCTGTACCTCTCCATCCTTCACAAAACTCCCCCGTCCTCATTCTGTGGGCACAGACTCTCGCCTCCGCCACCCCACCCACACACCCATCCAGCGCGATCTAGCTGCGGCCCCCCTGTTATCAGTACAGAAGACCATGGTGACAAATAGATGCTGCAGTAGGATTTTTTCTCCCTTCTTTTCTTTCTTCCACCCTCCCTCCCCAAGCCTTTTTTTCCAGCCTTGGCGTAAAATGGTCAAATGATGTTCTACTGCAGAATTCAATTTCACAGTTCAGTTAGGTCCTTGATTACACTGCCAAATTCAGATTAATGTGCATTTAACGAACATGGATCAGGGGAATTCTGGCTGACAGCCAGCTGTAATCGGAGCAACTGATAGCTGTGTGGAGTTTTATGCCCTGTCCACCCCAGCGCACCACTGGTGAAATTGATTGATTAAATGAATTCATTGCTGTAATTATTTGTAATTTTGATACATTGCAAGCCTGTGTCTGACCCTATCCTTGGAGATGTTGTATTCATTGTGGAAGAGTAGTCCACCTGAGTTGTTAACAGGGAATTATTTATTCCTATGTATAATAGGGTCTTTTTTTCCTCCTTTTAAATTTCTGATAGGGTTTAGATACTGATGCAAAAAAAAAAACACATTTCTTTAAGAATTCATTTATATGGTATATTAAAAGATGGCAGGAAACTAAAAAATAAGTGTATGTTATTAACCAGTTCAGAAAGGAGGGAAATCATGACTGCTTATTCATTCTGTTAGTATTTCTAAAGATTCCTGTAGAGAGAATTCTTTTTCAAAATGTATCCAATTTTCAATGACATTTAGTAGGCCCGTAACACTGCAGCTAAGCAATTTGGCAATCTGAGTGATGATTGGCAAAATGGCCCACCCAGTCTTCTCTTAATACAAAGTACCATATGGAATTCACCCCTAAAATATGCAGATCATGGCCTCATTTCTAGGGAGTTACTTGTTCACAAGGTCAAGGACTGTTCTCTTCAGAAGGGTAGAGAGAAAGCCTTTGTGGCATCCCTTTGTTGTTTCGCTCCTACCTAACCACCCCTGCTGTGCATCTGTGCCTTGCTACAAGGTCTATGGGGGTCAAAAACATGCATATGTCTTTGGGGAATGGTTTGGATAATGGATGATGGGAATACATTGGATTCACTTATTAAATGAAGTCCCTCTCACTGGTCCTATCCACTGCATTGTGATGTCACTAAGTGATCAGAGCAACATCCCTTTCACAGTGCTAGAGATAGGCATGCTCACATGGACTCCAAGCCTTCCCCTGCTTTTTTCCAGAATTTATTTGTGAATCGAGTTGTAGAAAATATTGCACAGTTCATGCATCATTCCTTTGCTTGTCTTTCTTCCATACACAAACACATGCATATAAAACTGTAGGTATGGAGAAATTAATCATTTTTTTTCACCCACTTCCAAATACAGGCAATCAGGAGAAAGACAGCATTGCCCTATGGTAATTAAGTAATTATCCAAGTCCAAGGGCCACGTAAGGGGGGAAAGGGGGCCTCATCATAGAAGAAAAGCTTGAGCTTTATTTCTTGAAAGAACATTCAGAAGAAAGCCTGGGTATTGTTACTGAACACAAGTTCTGCTTTAACCAAAAGAAAAGTAAAAATGATGAAATAAATAGATGATTAACTCATTTTGCTGTGATGACTATTTCTTTTGTTGTATATCTGGAGCTGATTTCTCTGAGCCAAGATTGTTAAAAACAAAATAACAAACAAAAACTCAATTTTTCTTCCACTCTCCCCCACCTCCCAAGCATTAGAACTGATCATCCATCATGTTCTGGTCCAATTCTTGCATTTTGCTCCAGGCTGCTCAGACATCTGGACCCCAGTGAAATACGCTGACCAGGCTTTATTTCGATGGCTGCTGCTCCCTGCCCTGCTGCCTCTGTCCTGACCACGTTCCCTCTTGTCATTGAATCCCAGCTCTGTGAACTTACCAAGAGCCCGCATGCTGAATTGGATTTGAATCCTAGGCTCTACTTTCTTAGGAGCTTTAGGAACTTTGCATGACCTACTTAAACCCCCCTTGCCTCAGTCTTATTTATAAAATGGAAGAATTATGGGGCCTATTTAATTGTTTCTACCTTTAGGCAATAGTGTACACAGGGTATTTAGAATAGTGCCTAGATTGTAGAAAGCACTCGACAGACATCAAACACCGTTATTAACACTGGTTATTTGCTACTCCTGCAAGGGTAGACATCTACCAGGGGCCTGACTTTGTCTCCCAGAGGAAGCCCAGTGCATTTTAATGAGGAAGGAGCACCCCAGCCTCGATCATATGGAACTAATGGCAGAAATGCCCAGGCAGCCAAGAATGCAGGCCTATGAGGCCGAAGTGCTGGTTACACTCCGCCTAGGAGTGGGGACTGACCAGGTGGAAGAACTAGGGTGTATAATCCTCTTCGGAGCACAGGGCCCTTTCCCTTGGATTGTTTGGGGATACTTTTATCTCCTTGTGCTTCAGTTTTATCAACCACAGATTAGGATAAATTGTTCCCTGCTTGATCCCCAGCGTAAAAAGAATGAGGCCCATCACAAGCATACTACAAGTGATATGTACCATCATGGAACCTGCGGTTGGGTGACAATCCAGCCAAGAGCCCAAGCAGGGTCACTATGCATTTCTCCTTCACAGAGTCAGCTATCTCACCGAGGGAATCCCCCGTGTTCTCTCACCTCAGGCGAACAGTTAAGTCTCCTTTGATGTTGCACCTCGCGTTTGGCTCTGAAGACCATCTTTTGTGATAGCGATTATTCTTCATTTTAAGCATATGTGCCTCTTACTAATAGAAAGAAAGAAAATAGCATCTTGGTGTCTCAACGACCTAATTTCAGAGGCATTTAGTTCCCAGAAAACAACTCTGCCTTCTTTCTTTAACTGGGAATTGTCCCCTTGGCACAGGCTGCCTTCCTCGCCTCTCTGCTGTTGTGCCACATGCCAGCTGCGGACTCTGAGAACCCCACTGACAACGATAAGGAAGAAAAGTGGCCGATCGCAGTGGGAAGTGCATATGGGATTCCTGCAGGATACAGCCTTTCTGCTCTAAATGTATCTTCAGAGATCAGTTCTACATGCATTTGGGGAATGAATTCAGTTTCCTTGAAAGTGCAAGAGCAAATCCTCCAAGGGAGACACAGGAAGATAATGGCACATGATGGCTCCCGAGACATGTTTTCAAACATCAAAGTCCAAGACCCTGTTTTTCTTCACACTCTGACCTAGCTGAATTGCCCGGACTTGGCTAATCTCAAGCTTAATTTTTAGAAAGAATCCAATTGTTTATTTTACACTGACACTTCTTTCTCTCCACTTCCATTGTATACACTCATGTGTATACACACACACAAGTTTTTCTTGTGTAACACAAACACAGGCTTAAAAAAAGATAAGCTTGGCCTAGCGCCTGTAGCACAGTGGTTACGGCACCAGCCACAAACACTGATCCTGGTGGGTTCAAATCCAGCCCAGGCCAGCTAGAACAACAATGACAACTGCAAACAAAAATGGCCGGGCATTGTGGCAAATGCCTGTAGTCCCAGCTACTGGGAGGCTGAGGCAAGGGAATCATTTAAGCCGGGAAGTTTGAGGTTGCTGTGAGCTGTGATGCCACATCACTCTACCAAGGGCATCATAGTGAGACTCTGTCTCAAAAAAAAAAAAAAAAGAGGGTGGTGCCTGTGCCTCAGTGAGTAGGGCTCCAGCCCCATATACTGAGGGTGGCGGGTTTGAACCCAGCCTCGGCCAAACTGCAACAAAAAAATAGCCAGGCATTGTGTTGGGCGCCTGTAGTCCCAGCTACTTGGGAAGCTGAGGCAGAGAATCACCTAAGCGCAAGAGCTGGAGGTGCTGTGAGCTGTGACGCCACAGCACTCTACTGAGGGCAAGAAAGTGAGACTCCATCTCTAAAAAAAAAAAAGAAAGAAAGAAAAAGATAAGCTTGTTTTTGAATATAATATCATAACTATACAGTGTTCAATACCTGTATACTATAATTAAAGCCACTTTACCCTATTGTTTTGACAATTAACGCATAGGAATATACAAGGCATAGAAAACTATTTGAAATTGCACACAAACTTTATGTACACCCTGTATGCCACAGGTACCTTGTACAACTTTAATTAATAAATGCTAGTTTATTAATATTGTAGTTACTATCTATTTTCCTTTACATTCCCACTACTGTACTAAGCACTTTATATATAACACTCTATATAATAACTGCACTCAGAATTTATTGGCCAATCACTGTTTGAACATTCTGATGCACATTCAATCCTGTAAAATTCACAATCACCTAAGGAAGTGGATATTATTTTATTCCATTGTATAGAAAAGAAGACAGGCTCTCACTTCACTATCGAGTCAGAAGTCATCCCTAATATGCACCTCAAGGTCATCTGTTCTCTCTGCTCTGAACCCAGGATGGGGCCCCCAGGATGGTGCCTTTTGGTTGGCATGAAGGGTGTCTGGAGTGGTGGATTCGCCTGAGTTGAGTGTGGTGTTCGTGAGGCTGAAACGGCAGCTTTGCTGGCCATGCAGCAGACCCTCTCACCTCCCAGAACCTGGAATGGTGCTTAGCATGTAATAGTTGCTCAAATATTAATTTGTGGAATGAATGAAGGAATGTACTACATCAATCCATCTAGACAGTGCTATCCAATAGACTCTTCTGCAGTAGTCAAAATGTTCTAGATGTGCTATGTGACCTAGTAGCTATTGGGTTCTTAAAATGTCACTTAGTATGACAGAATAACTGAATTTTTTAATTAAATATTTTGTTTTATTTAATTGTTATTGACTTTAAGTAACCACATGTGGCCAGGAGCTACCAATTAGAGCAGATCTGGATCCTTGGTGGTGGAGGAAGGGGATAAGATAATGTCATTTTGGAACATCCCAGTGGAGTGACAAAGACTTCCCTGGGCATTGTATCAAGAAGGAGCCTGAGGTCCAAACAAAAATTGATTTTGATTACCTTTTTTGTAGTCAGCACTGTGTATCGCCATCATTATCTTACAGAAGGAGGGAGGGAGGGAGGGAAAAGAAAAGTTCATCCACTGATTAGCGTCTTCTGCCCTGCAGGGAGCACACACCACATATGATGTGGCATAATGACATCCCAGGCCCAGTCAAGCCAGGGGTGGCCAGAGCGTCTTCCTGATGGACGATCCCCTCCCCAGCTTCCCTGTCTTTTCTTTGCCTGCCTTCCCTGTTCTCCTCCACTAAATTTCCTTTCCACCCTTCAAAATCAGAGCGGATGTTCTTTTCGAGGGTCTCTGCAAACTGACCAAACTTCCCTTTCACAAGCACCCCTGCAGTACTTGTTCACTCTCAATTCCGTCTGTACTTATTTGGTGAGAACCCTGCTCCTGTTTACCTTACAGTCCACATTGAAGCAGGGGCTGCTTAGCCCAGGCGGCCGAGTTTTCCTGCTGTGTCATGTGCACGGAGGGTGCATTACCTCCTTCTAGCATGTGAGCCCAGAAGCATGAGGAAAGGCCTCCTACCTTTGAAATTTCTCCCCAAAATGCTAGCTGAAGTCTAATGTCCTTTAATAAGGTATGAGGCTTTTCATTCCTGAAGGAAAAAACAGGGCTTACACAACGCGTGTGCCTGGGATGAGACACAGGAATTAACCCTCTTCCTGTGGTGCACCAGAGTAGGAAAGGTCTTTCTCCTGGGGTAGCCAGTCCTGTTGGTGGCCACCCGGGTCCCTTCATCACCTGGTCATCATCCTGGTGACCTTCATTCTGCAGCTGTAGGTGGGCTCCCTGCCCAGCTGGCTGTGGCGTGCAGGTCCAGCCTGTGACTCGTCTCCACCCCGGTCTGTCTTCTCAGGTGGATTACGACCGAGCACAGATGGTCCTCAGCCCTCCACTGTCAGGATCCGACACCTACCCCAGGGGCCCCGCCAAACTACCTCAAAGTCAAAGCAAAGCAGGCTATTCCTCGAGCAGCCACCAGTATCCCTCCGGGCTCCACCCAGCCGGCCCGTACCAGCACCCCTCGCTGCAGAGCGGCTCACAGTACGTGTCCACCGCGTCCTACCTGAGCTCGCTTAGCGTCGCGTCCAGCTCCTACCCCCCGCCCAGCTGGGGCTCCTCCTCGGACCAGCAGCCCTCCAGGGTGTCCCACGAACAGTTCCGGGCGGCCCTGCAGCTGGTGGTCAGCCCAGGAGACCCCAGGGAGTACTTGGACAGCTTTATCAAAATCGGGGAAGGGTCTACTGGCATCGTGTGCATCGCCACCGAGAAACACACAGGGAAGCAAGTCGCCGTCAAGAAAATGGACCTCCGGAAGCAGCAGAGGCGAGAACTGCTTTTCAACGAGGTAAGTAACTGTGTGCTGGGGTCTGCCTCTCTCTCCGATGTAACGTGCCCTTCCAATTTCTGAGTACATTCCTGTGTACATTTTAGGACAGTAGAAAAGCACTGCAGATATGAAGACAAAAATGTGAAGGCATCCCGGTAATATTTCCTTCAAGTCTTTTTCTGTGCGTGCACGGCTGATAAAGAGGTAATCATGAGGATCAGTCTGTGTAAACATGATCTGCTTTGGTCCTCACGACAACCCTCTCAGGCAAAATGATGCTATCACTGTTTTGTCAGCAAGGAAACCCGGACTGTGATAGGCGAAGTGACTCGCCCAAGGGCACACGGCAGGCTGGCTGCAGAACTGGAGCAGAACTGGAGCTCCAATCCTTGTCTAGCCGACTCTGGCGTCTCACGCTGCCCCGTTTACAAGGGTGTGTACACACTTCGCACTGCTGCGGTACCATTCCTGTTCTCGTAGGCACAAGTTAAACAGGTATATCAGGATGCTATCTCTCTTTAGGAACTTTAAGATGCTTTTTTCCACCTATGAAAATAACAAGTGCTTTCTGTAGAAAACAGAGGTATAGAAAATGTCCCACATAATCCCACAACCAAGAAATAGGCTACATTCATATATTAGGGTTTCCTTTCTATATTTTTCTATTTTTTGAGATAATTATATGTATCTATGAGTATATGAATACACATACACACACACAAGATGCCCCCCAAAACTATATGCTTTTTATGAAAGGAAAAAACTGTATTAAAATTGCAATACTCAAGTCACATTCGACTTCTGCAATAACAACAGATACAAGATACAAAATACAAGATATAAAATGATATTAGTATATATATATTTTTCTTTTTCTCTCTCTCTTTTTTTTAATTGAATCATAACTGTGTACAATTATTCAATCATGGGGTACAGTGTGTGGGTTTCACATACAATCTGAGATATTTTCTGTACCAGATTGGTTTTTTCTCTTTTTAAAAAATTAAATCATAGCTGCGTACATTAGTACAATCAAGGGGTACAATGTGCTGGTTTCATATACCATCTGAAATGTTTTCATCAAACTGATTAACATAGTCTTCATGGTATTTTCTTAGTTATTGTATGAAGACATTTGTATTCTGCATTTAGTAAGTTTGGCCTGTACCCTTCTAAGATGCACCATAGGCGTGGCCCCACCAATACCTCCCCTCCACCCCAACCTCCCCCTTCCCCTCCCTTGCCATATTCTTGTGCTATAGTTGGGTTATAGCCTTCATATGAATCCTTTAAATTAGCTTCATAGTAGGGCTGAGCACATTGGATACTTTTTCTTCCATTCTTGAGATACTTTGCTAAGAAGAATATGTTCCAGCTCCATCCATGTAAACATGAAAGAGGTAAAGTCTCCATCTTTCTTTAAGGCTGCATA
>CAUYON010042254.1:0-13370 GCA_963573935.1 Arctocebus calabarensis
TTCATATAGTAAATGAGAAAATATCATGAATGGTATGTCAATCAGGTTGATAAAAATATCTCAGATTGCATGTGAAGCCCCCACACTGTACCCCATGGTTGAACTAATGTACACAGCTATGATTCAATAAAAAAAAAAAAAAAGATTAAGTGAAAAGAAGCTTTCACTGCTGGAGGCCTTCTTTGCTATTCTCACTTAAAACTAACAAGGAAAGCTTACTTAGTAGGAGCAACTGGAGATATCATAAACACTCAAAGATATGTTCCCTCCAAAATCCCAAAGGCAAAATCCACCCAGCATTGGTGGGTGGTGCAAGGTACAACAATTTGTCTTTCACTTATCAGGAGATACTTTAGAAATTTACTGAGCTGATGGATCCCTAAATTGTTAAGGGCTTTATAACCCATTCTTTGACTCTCATATGCCTTATTAAGACATTTAAAGTCCTTGTTATTTCTAGTTCATTGGGGCCAATTAGCATAATATCAACAGTATAATGGACAAATATGATATTTTCTATACTGTCAAGATGGCTGAGATCACTGCAGAATGTATGAGAGAAAGCAAGAAAATCGAAATAGTCTTGAAGCACATTCATATAAAGAAACAAACCTTTCATAGTCAATAGCTGCACACCAGATGCTAAGGTCAATGTTGATTTGCTTCAGTAAGGCACCACATCTTGAGAAGAAGCTGCAATTGAATTCAACATCAAATTAAATTTATAGTCCACAGTCATTCTCCAACATACATTCTACCTCTGCTTGTCAGTATCCAAGCATGCAAATTAAATAGAGATGTGACTGGTATTCCCCTACTTGCGTCTTACAAATCTTTGGAAGTGGAAGCAACCATGCAAGTTTCTCAGAAATGTGGTACTGTTTTTGGTTTGTGATCCTGGCATGAAGGGTAAATTAGTTCTGGAGATGTCCACTTCATCCTTCCTGCCACAATATCTTTACTTCATGAGTCAGAGAACCAATGCCTTGATTCTTCCACTTGACAAGTCTGTCTATTCAAATTACATATTCAGTGACTCAGGAAGTAACCAGAGGAGCTTGCAGATCTATTGGGTCCATAAGGATTCAAATTTAGGACAAAACCTCATTTATCACATGGTCTCCATAGGTCCCACTTTGACTAGTGACCCATGGTAGCATTTTGATTTCCCTGAGTTTAGTATCAGTGCAGAGTAGCGTCTAAGAATCTTTCAAACATTTTGATATTTTATTTTCCTGCTATTCATCCATTCTAGTAGAATGCCATAGATTCGTTTGGGGAAAGCTTAGAGGAAGACTTATAGTATATGTCTGAATATTTTCCTGACATGACTTTATAGCTCAAAAATATGAGGGGTTTTTTTGCAAAAGCATTTATGATGGAGCAAAAATATTACAAAATGTTCATCCCCTTCCATTCATTCATTCAGGCAATCAAAAAATATTTCATTGTGGGTGGCTCCTGTGGCTCAGTGGGTAGGGCACCATGCCCATATACCAAGGGTGGCAGTTCAAACCCGGCCCCTGCCAAACTGCAACAACAACAAAACAAAACAAATAGAAACAAAAACAGAACAAAAAGAAAGAAAAGGGATTGATAAGCTCATAGTTCTGCAGCCTGGCAAGTTCAGGGGGTGTGTGCCAACATCCTGTTGGCTTCTGGTGAGGCTTCCTGTAGTGTCCTAGTGTGGCAGAAAAGATCAAAGGGGAAGCAGATCCATGTGAAGAGGGGACAATCACACGGTATCCTGGCTTTTTAATAACCCATTCTCAAGGGACAGTCCTGAGAGAACAAACTCAGTCTCACCAGAGCGAGAACTCACTCGCTTCCAGGAAACACAGCACCAAGCCATTCACGAGGGATCCGCCCCCACGGCCCAAACACCTCCCACTAGGCCCCGTGTCACCTCCCAAGGACACTGCATTGGGGATTGAATTTCAATGTGAGTTCTGGTGGGGACAGACTCAAACCACAGCAACTAGTATATACTCAAATTTCATCTTCAAACCTATAAAACAGGTTCTAGCCTGTTCCATGACTGCAAAGTCTCACTGAAGTGTGGCCTGGTCACTGGCCGTCACCAAAGTCTTACTTCTTGCTTTCTATTAGAGAGAAATGGTCCAGTTTTCCAGTTATTGCTTACCGACCAACAGGACTAAATGTGGTTGGGTCAAGAAATGTTCACTAAGTAATTCTACATGCATATTAAAATATTTGAACATTCAATAACCTTTGAATTAAAAATAAAATATTTGAATTCTACATGCATTCAAAATATTTGAAATTCAATAACCTTTGAATTTAAAAGGTTATTTTTAAAAATCAGGATGAGGCTGCTGATAGCATCTGAGGCAGTATTATCTTAAGAAGCAAAGTTTATGCACTAAAATTAGCAAAATAGCAACTGAAATGAAGTTAAATAGAAAGAAGAACACAGTACCATCCCTGACATCTGTTTCAGAAACCTTTCTCAAGGGTCACTGTGAGCACGAGTGTTCTCATTTTAAAATGCCAAAGATTTGAATCAGTACTAGATCACTAAAAACAATCTCAAAAAACAAGTCGACATAGAAGGATGAAAACTACTGATCATGCTGTGATTCTGCAAGTGGCTTGTTAGCACATCAGCACTCCTCCTGGAGGAAGTCAGAACCTCAAGAGCAAATTGTCAGGCTTGGCGCCTGTGGCTCAAAGGGCTAAGGCGCCAGCCACGTACACCTGAGCTGGCGGGTTCGAGTCCAGACCCGGCCCGCCAAACAACAATGACAGCTGCAACCAGGGAATGGCCAGGTGTGGCGGGCGCCTGTAGTCCCAGCTACTTGGGAGGCAGAGGCAGGAGACTCACTTGAGCCCAGGAGCTGAAGGTTGCTGTGAGCTGTGACGGCACAGCACTCTATCCAGGGTGACAGCCCGAGGCTCTGTCTCAAAAAAAAAAAAAAAAAAAGAGCAAATTGTCAGTTAAAATGCTCCCTCTTCCAGGGTAGCCCTGGAAGCATTTGATTTCCTCTTTCCCCAAATACTCTCACAATCAGGGCTCATCTTTTCCATCTTTTCCATGTGACATGTGCTTACAGAACTGAGCCTAGGTCCCAGGCTTTGTGATGATTCACAATCTTGTGACATTAAAAAAAATGTCTAAACAGGCTGGGTTTGGTGGCTCATGCCTGTAAGCCTAGCCTTCTGGGAGGCTGAGGCAGGAGGACCACATGAGCTCGGAAGTTCCAAATCAGCCTGAGCTAGAGCAAGACCCCATCTCTACTAAAAATAGAAAAACTAGCTGGGCATCATGGCTAGCCCCTGTAGTCCCAGCTCCTCCAGAGGCTGAGGCAGCAGGATCGCTTGAGCCCAGGAGTTTTGAGGTTGCTGTGAGCTATGACACCACGATCCCCTACCTAGGGTGATGGGGTGAGACTCTGTCTCAAAAAAACATTTTATTTTAAACTAAGAAATCTTCAGAAATCATAGACATGGGTTTATAAAGGCATAATACTTGAATGCCAAGCCAAGTATGATGTTAGCAATGTTATTATCAGTTTTCAGTTATCATGTACAGTAGATTTCCATGGTGTTCTCAATGATCCACCACTGCCGTTAGGCAGGGCTTTGCCATGTGGCTTTAAATTCACTGAAAGAGGCAATGTCTATTTTTCCAGCCCTTGAATGGGGATGGCCTGTGTGTCCTGCTTCCGTCAGTAACATGACTGCCGTGAGCACGTGCCAGCTCTCATCGTAGCCCTCAAGATGTCCAGCATGCACCCTTCATCTCTGGAGCCTCTGCCATCGCCTTGGGAACGTGCCAGGACGAGCAGGCTTTGGGTGCGAGACGTGGAGCTCAGTCACATCACCCAGCTGTCCAGTCCAGGCCTCCCCAAGTCAGCACGTGGGCAGGAAGACCCAGCTGGCTACCCCAGAGCACTGCCCACACGTTTTGCTGTTATATGCCCCGGGCCTCTGTGGGCTTGTTGGGCAGCAACATCTGGCTGATATCTTAAGTCAAAAGGAGGTTTTTTTATGGTACAGTGGTTCATACCTGTAATCCTAGCACTCTGGGAGGCCGGGACAGGTGGATTGCTTGAGCTCAGGTGTTCGAGACCAGCCTGAGCAAGAATGAGACCCCCATGTCTACTAAAAATAGAAAAATTAGCCAGGCATTTTGGGGGGCACCTGTAGTCCCAGTTACTCGGGAGGCTGAGGCAGGAGGATTGGTTGAACCCAAGAGTCTGAGGTTGCTGTGAGCTATGATGACACCATGAAATTCTACCCACAGAGACTAAGACTCTATCTCAAAAAAAAAAGCTAAAAGGAGTTTTTAGACTCCAAAATACAATTTAAATATAAAATGGCCTATTGTACACTTCCTTTCTGCCTCTCCCCAAGGTGATAGTGAGTTTCTAGATTTTTTTTTTTTTTTTTTTTGGCCAGGCCTGGGTTTGAACCCACCACCTCGGACATATGGGGCCAGTGCCCTATTCTTTTGAGCCACAGGTGCCGCCCAAGTTTCTAGATTTTTAAAAAGTATTTCTGGGGCAGCACCTGTAGCTCATCGAGTAGGGCGCCGGCCCCATATACCGAAGGTGGCAGGTTCAAACCCGACCCTGGCGGAACTGCAAAACAGAAAAATAGCTGGGCGTTGTGGTAGGCACCTGTAATCCCAGCCACTCAGGAGGCTGAGGCAAGGGAATAGCCTAAGCCCAGGAGTTGGAGGTTGCTGTGAGTTGTGTGACACCACTGCACTCTACTGAGGGCAATAAAGTGAAACTCTGTCTCTACAAATAAAAAAGTATTTCCAACACCATCTCAAGAAGCTGTTAACTTAGCTGGGTGTTGTGGCAGGAGCCTGTAGTCCCAGCTACTTGGGATGCTGAGGCAAGAGAATCTCTTAAGCCCAAGAGTTTGAGGTTGCTGTGAGCTGTGATGCCACTGCACTCTACTGAGGGCAACCATGAGACTCTTGTCTCAAAACAAACAAAAAAAGCTATTAACTATGGTTGCCTTTGAGGATATGACTGGCGGGACTGTGAGAGACATTTTCATAGTATATCCTTTGCTTCTTTTGAAATTTGAACCAGATGAGTGTTACTATTTCCCAGAATATAAATAATATAATCCTATGGAGACTAGTATGTCTAGAGTAGAGAAAAAGACAAGGTACAGTAAGTGATAGAGACAACTGCTTGTAAGACCAACTCTTCTAGTGGATGTGGTCAGATATTTAGGCCCAACATCTAGGGGAATATCATCTAGAGAGTATTAACACTCCAGTTAAGTTTATAGAGGGACATAATGATCTATCGGTCAGTTCTGAAAACTTTAGTATTTTAACAGATAAAACTATGGTTTCCTTTTCCGGATCACAAAATACTAGGTCAGAGATTTCTTCTTTTTCTCCTTCTTCTCTTCTTCTTCCTCCTCTTCCTCTTTCCTCCCTTCTCTTCCCCCCTTCTTTTTTTTTTAAATGAGACAGAGTCTCACTCTGTTGCCCAGGGTGGAGTGCAGTGGCATCAACCTAGCTCACAGCAGTCTCAAACACCTAGGCTCAAGTTATCCTCCTGCCTAGGCCTCCCAAAGTGCTGGGATTACGGGTGTAATCCAGTGCAGTGTCACTGCATCTGGCCAAGGGATTTCTTCTAAACACTAGTTCCTGGCGGCACTGGTAGCTCAAGGAGTAGGGCGCCGGCCCCATAAGCTGGAGGTGGAGGGTTCAAATCTTGCCCCATCCAAAAACTACAACAAAAATAAATGAATAAAATTTAAAAATGTTTAAAATAATAAAAAACCAA
Organism: Arctocebus calabarensis; assembly: GCA_963573935.1. NCBI lineage: Eukaryota > Metazoa > Chordata > Mammalia > Primates > Lorisidae > Arctocebus > Arctocebus calabarensis. The sequence continues at coordinate 5,781 of CAUYON010042254.1, forward strand.
AAAACTAGTTCTGTGGTCCTCAAAGTTTGGTGTACATAAGAATTACCTTCAGCTCTTCTTAAAAATATAGATGGTATAGGTCCCATCCAGAGATTCTGAATGAAGTCCGGAATTTGGTGGACATTTCAGGAGCACTGAATGTAGTCCCTGTGGTTCTATTAACGACCCAAGCTGCCTGTGTTTGTACAACAAACAAGTCCATGAGTGCCTGATTCAGCCTCACAAAGTAGGAGACTGTTTAACTTAACTGTAAGAAAAGAATAAGTGGGCTCAGCGCCTGTGGCTCAATAGGCTAAGGCGCCAGCCACGTACAACTGAGCTGGCGGGTTCGAATCCAGCCCAGGCCTGCCAAACAACAATGGTGGCTGCAAACAAAAAATGGCTGAGCGTTGTGGCGGGCGCCTGTAGTCCCAGCAACTTGGGAGGCGGAGGCAGCCCAGGAATTGGGAGGTTGCTGTGAGCTGTGATGCTACCGCACTCGATCCAGGGTGAAAGCTTGAGGCTCTGTCTCAAAAAAAAAAAAAAGAAAAAAATAAGTGAAATTAGGGACCCAACAATGTGGGTTAAGGAATAAAGATTTAAAAAAAAATAAAGATTCAGAGCAGCACCTTTGGTTCAAAGGAGTAGGGCACTGGCCCCATATGCCAGAGGTGGTGGGTTCAAACCCAGCCTTGGCAAAAAAAAAAACCTGCAAAAAAACTCCTCCAAAACAAACCAAAAAAATAAATAAAGCTTCAGTATTTTTAAAAAAGAGCTATAGAACAATTAATCAGATTTTTTTTTTTTTTTTTGAGACAGAGTCTCACTCAGTTGCCCTGGGGTTGAGTGCCATGGCATTATACCTCACAGTTACCTCAAACTCTTGGGCTTAAGTGATCCTCTTGCCTCAGCCTCCCAAGTACCTGGGACTACAGGCACCCATCACAACACCAGTTATTTTTAGAGATGGGGTCTCGCTCTTGCTTAGGCTGATCTCAAACTCCTGAGCTCAAGCAATCTGCCTGCCTTGGCAAGGGTTATGAACATAAATTAATTTTAAGAATAAGAGGACTAAAATAATTATGCAATAAAATTTCAATCTTCTAAATGAAGATTTTGTTTTGTTTTCAGAAAATTATTTAGCTGCTTGATGAGAAAAAAATCAATTCCAGAAGAAAATAAATGAGCATCCCTTTTGGCATAAGTATAAAGTCTTTTAGAGTAAAAAGTCAACCCCTGGTTAAGTATGTCAGCAGAATACTGTACTGAAGGTTCTGGTGGTGGTTGGGGACAGAGACATTTCTGACTTCAAAGACCAAAAGGCATTTTCATGACTGAGAATTTCAAGGTTCTACAAGATAGTTTTGGAAGAATCTTAAAGCTTGAAGATGTTAAATGAAGTTGCAGAGTTATAGCCTTTTAAAAATACTTTTATCCCCTGCTTAAATAACATGTTGAGCATGAAATACTAACGGTGTCTAGTGGATGTTTTGTTTTGATTTGTTTGGATGATGTGAGTTTTGTTTTGTTTTAATGTGGGTTGCTTTTCTGTCAGGGAAGTAGTTGCTACTCATGGAAAAAGTAGGAAGTATTTAAAAGTAAGAAAATAGCCCCAATCTCCAAAGGCAAGTTTAAATGTCTTGGTATACTTCCCATGGGCCTTTGCCCCCCACTTGGATCTATTTTTCACTCATCTTGCTGGTTTCATATTACAAACATATCATTGCGTCTTGCTTTTTAAATATTATAAGCACTTCTCTGTGCCATTAAATATATGTAACAAATTTCATTTTCCATGGGTTTAACGGTTTTTGGAGTAGTCCACTGGGACTGAATATCTTAGAGTGTTTCTAGTCTTATGCTAATAAGCATATTAGCATAGTAACAAATATGGCTGCTAAACAACTAGAAATCTATTTTTTTTTACATTTAAAAATGGGGTCTCTGCTTGGCGCCTTTGGCTCAACGGGCTGAGGCACCAGCCATGTACACCTGAGCTGGCGGGTTCAAATCCAGCCCAGGCCCACCAAACAACAATGACGGCGGCAACCAAAAAAAAAAAAAAAAAATGGGCAGGCGTTGTGGTGGGCGCCTGTAGTCCCAGCTACTTGGGAGGTGGAGGCAGGAAACTCGCTTGAGCACAGGAATTGGAGGTTGCTGTGAGCTGTGATGCCACTGCATTCTGTCCAGGGTGACAGCTTGAGGCTCTGTCTCAAAAATAAAATAAAAAAATAAAATAAAATAAAATAAAATAAAATAAAATAAAATAAAATAAAATAAAATAAAATAATAAAATAAAATAAAATAAAATAAATGGGGTCGCAGTCGGCGCCTGTGGTTCAGCGGGCTAAGGCGCCAGCCATGTACCTGAGCTGGCGGGTTCGAATCCAGCCCAGGTCTGACAAACAACAATGATGGCTGCAACCAAAAAATGGCCGGGCGTTGTGGCGGGCTCCTGTAGTCCCAGCTACTTGGGAGGTGGAGGCAAGAGACTCGCTTGAGCCCAAGAATTGAAGGTTGCTGTGAGCTATGATGCCACAGTGCTCTATCCACAGTGACAGCTTGGGGATCTGTCTCAAAAAAAAAAAAAATGGGGTCTTACTTAGTCGCCCAGGCTGGAACACGGATCAGAGCTCACTGCAGCCTCCTGGGCTCAAGCAATCCTCCTGCCTCAGCTTCCAAAAGTGCTAGCATTACAGGCATGAGTCACTGTGCTGGCCTTTGTTGTTTATAATTGTTTCTTCAGGATAGATTCCCAGCAGACATTCAGCTCAGTCAAAAGTTATGAACATTTAAAGGTGATGACATTTTGTCAAAAACAAATGGCTTTTCTGAAGCATGTCCTCCAACATTCTCTTATGCTCACTTCTATTTATATAATTTTCCTTATTTTCTTCATTCTTTCTATAGTTTTTTTTTTTTTTTTGAGATAGAGTCACATTTTATCTCCCTCAGTAGAGTGAGTGGCATCATAGCTCACAGCAACCTCCATCTCTTGGGCTCAAGTCATCCTCTTGCCTCAGCCTCCCAAGTAGCTGGAACTATAGGCATGAACCACTGCCCTCAAACCCTTCTATAGTATTATATTTGTGAGGGAGCTGTCTATAGCCATCATAGAATAAAATCATTGTTAATTGGATAAGAGTCAGTGTTATCTTGTTTTAAATTGCAGCTATTTGATTATTGCTGAGGTATAACAATGTTTGTTTTCCATACACTGGCTAACCATACATTGGCTAAGTTATAGTAATAGTTTCTTTCATCACTTATTATTTTTCTTCATCAACATGTAAGACAGTTTCTATAATGAAGAACTTACCCCCGTTTTATTGTATGTGTTTGTTCCCAGAGTTGTGTTCCGAAAATCTTCATTTTCCCCCAAGTGCAGTGGAATCACAGATCCTGACCAGGATCCCTGGGTTGACTTATTTGCCTCAGAGTTTGCAAAATTCCTCCTTCCAGCAACATCAAGCCTGAAGCTCCTGGTGCTAACTGGCACTCCAGGATGTCTCTGAGGTCACCGTTTTCCAGCCAGACCCAGAGACAGGAAACATACCCACATCGGCTTTCTGGTAACCATACGCTGCCGCTATCTTTTTTTAAAAAAAAGTGGGAGTGTCCACTTTAAACCCCTAGTGTCATGTGAAATGGCTTTATGTATAAGATTAGGGGCTTTTAAGCTATCTTTTTCCTTAGAAAAGCAGCTAAGAGGGGAGAAAAAGGGAAGGAAGCATATAGTGAAAGATACTACCCCCCCAATTTTAATTAAGCACCCATGCAACCACTGCTTTAAAAATTGCCCCAATTTTATCTGAATAAAAAAGTTGCCCCAGAAAATAATTTTAAGGATATGAGAATTCAGTTTTCTGGATGTCTGGACCCCTCATCCTGAGCCAAATTTTGTCTCAAAGCTGTCTCTTAGGGAGTCTGCTAATTCATGTATGGTCCAAAAAGGAGCAAGTTCAACCTGACCTAGGAAGTTGTTAGACAGGCAGAGGTCACCTCAGGCCTATAGCTGCAGTCTGCAGTTTAACAAGATCCCCAGGTGACCCTATATGCCTGCAAAATTTGAGAAGCACTTTTTGTTTTGAGATAGAGTCTCACTTATTAACCTTCGGTAGAGTGCTATGGCGTCACAGCTCACAGCAACCTCCAACTCCTTGGGCCAAGGCGACTCCCTTGCCTCAGCCTCCCAAGTAATTGGGACTGCAGACACCTGCCACAACGCTTGGCTATTTTTTGGTTGCAGTTTGGCCAGGGCTGGGTTTGAACACACCACCCCTGGTATGTGGGGCTGGTGCCTTACCCACTGAGCCATAGGCGCCACCCGAGAAGCACTTTTTTAAAAGCAGTGGCATCACATGTGGAATCTTCTGAAGAACTTGAAAACAGTACCAGTGCCCAGAACCTGCCCTCAGAGATTCTGATTCCTATTGGTTTGAGTGCAGGGTTGGCACCAGAGTGGGTTAGACGCTCTGCAGTGGTTATATGTGCTGAGGAGTCGAGAACTAACTTTAAGTGTCTAAATTTCCTCATTACAAGGCAGAGCTGATAAAATTCTACATCTGAGGTCTTCAAAGTCTGTGCTTCTTCCACACCAGTGTTTTTCAACCTTTTTTACCTCACGGCACACTTGAATCTATAGTTAAACTTCCACAGCACATTAAAATTATGTTGATTTAAAAAAGAGTAAAACAAATAATATATTTACTGTCCCTTAAACTTCTTTTGAAAATAATTTAATTGGCGATCTTTAAAAATTTTCGTGGCACACAGGTTGAAAATCATCATCTAGACATTATGTATTATGATCAAATCCAAATACCTGTTGACTCTTAGAGGACAGGGATATATTTGCCTTATTTTCTTTTTTTCTTTTTTGTGGAGACAGAGTCTCACTCTATCGCACTTGGTGGAGTGCTGTGGAGTAACAGCTCACAGCAACCTCCAGCTCTTGGGCTGAAGCGATTCTCTTGCCTCAGCCTCCCAAGTAGCTGGGACTACAGGCGCCCGCCACAGCGCCCAGCTAATTTTTGATGCAGTTCGGCCGGGGCCGAGTTTGAACCCGCAGCCCTCAGTATATGGGGTCGGCGCCCTACTCGCTGAGCCACAGGCGCCGCCCCCTTATTTTATTTTTTTCAAGAGTAACTAGGCCAGCTTCAAAAGTAACAGGTGTCTCAGGATAAGAAACAAAACCCAAGTGTCCATCAACCCATGAATGGATTAACAAATTGTGGTATGTGGACTATTGGACTATTATGCAGCCTTAAAAAAGATGAAGACTTTACCTCTTTTATTTTTACATGGATGGAACTGGAACATACTCTTCTTAGTAAAGTATCTCAAGAATGGAAGAAAAAGTATCCAATGTACTCAGTACTATTATGAAACCAACATATAATGTCACTCACACTTTCATATGAAAGATAAAACTCAACTATAGCCCAGGATGAAGGAGGGAAGAAGAGGGGGAGGGGATTGGAGGGGAGAGGGTAGATGGGTGGAGGGAGGGTAATCGGCAGGACCCCACCTATAGTGCATATTGCAAGGGTACATGTCAAATCTATTAAGAGTAAAGTATAAATGTCTTAACATAATAAGTAAGTAAGTGAGGTGAAGGCTATGTTAACCAGTTTGATGTAAACATTCCAAATTGTATATAAAATCAGCACATTATACCCCATAAATTTAGTTATGATTTAATAAAAAATTAAGAGTAAGAAAAAAAGAAACAAAACAACAAAAACTTACTCAAAATAATTATAGTCTTGTCTCGGTGCCCATAGCACAGTGGTTACGGCACCAGCCACATGCGCTGAGCTTGTGGGTTCGAGCCTCGCCTGTGCCAGCTAAGCAATAATAACAACTACAAAAAAAAAAAAAAATTATATATATATATATATATATAGCTGGGTGCTTTGGTGAGTGCCTGTAGTCCCAGCTCCTTGAGAGGCTGAGGCAAGAAAATTGCTTAAGCCCAAGAGTTAGAAGTTGCTGTGAGCTGTGACTCCATGGTTCTCTACTGAGGGTGACATAATGAGACGCTGTCTCAGAAACAAATAAACAATAATTGCAGTCTTGCTCATAAATGAATCTCAGTGTTGGCAATCTCACCCTTGGTAATGTTTTCACTTCTCTGGATGGGTCACACAGCAGCATGCTAAAATGACCCCGTGATATGGTATTACAACAAACAAAACAGCCAGATTGGCCCTGCCACCACCCCATGGCTTCAGACTATTATAGATGAATTTCAAAGCTAAACTCCCTAATGCTTAAGAGTCATTTCCTGAAGTGAGGAACACAGAGGCAGCTGGGTGGAAAGCTACGTGCTGTGTTATCTGAAATTCAAGATGCTGCCAGATCTGACCTCTGGTTTTCCAGGTGTTTCCAGAGACCAACCTGCAGCTTGCAGTCCCGAAGACGATCTCAGAGCTTGATTTTCACTTGAGAGGCATGCTCTGTCTTCCCTCCACGCAGCGGTTGGCTGGAAACTAGATCTTATACAGAGGTTTCAGATCCATGGGCCACACAATACCTGGTGACCTCAAGTGTCGCTACCGATGTGAGACATAGATCCCTTGAGCTGTGAAACATCCCGAAACCCCAGGTGGTGGCCTGCAGCTGTCAGCCAGCTGTTTATCACAGCTTGCTCCACAGTCATTACCAGTTTCTCTTTTATGTCAATAAAATTGGCAAATCTTGCATAAGAACAGTGGTTCTCAAAACTTCTTTGGCTTGGAATACCCTAATACCTTTAATATTACAGAGGGCCACAGAGAGCCTTTGCTTATGTGAGTGACAGCTGGAGTCAGCCTGTATCTACTCACAAGAATTTAATCAATATTCAATTTCTCAGGCCAACTGTTAGTTCGGAACTTGAAGTTGGCAATGGAAGGAGTATTTATGCCATGACAGTTGGCAAACACTGTAAATCAGGGAGGTTTATTTTTTTCTGGAGATCTGGGTTAGTAGCACATCATTGCTTTTTATCTACTACTATTTTCTGTGTTAGACAATGATATGAATAACTTGGAAATACTGTACTTATTTCAGCTAAAAGTAGCAATAAACATTATATATGACATAATACTATAGTTTTTCATCTTTCCCCCAAGCAGTAATTTAAGGAGGAGAGTTGCATCATTTGACATTGTTGCAATCTTTTTAATGGTGGCTTAATGGAAGACACTCAGATGTTCCCGGCTGCTTCTGCGTTTAATCTGTTGCATTCTCGGCTCGGCGCCTATGGCTCAGCGGGCTAAGGCGCCAGCCACGTACACCTGAGCTGGCAGGTTCGAATCCAGCCCGGGCTCGTCAAACAACAATGACGGCTGCAACCAAAAAATGGCTGGGCGTTGTGGCAGGCGCCTGTAGTCCCAGCTACTTGGGAGGCGGAGGCAGGAGACTCGCTTGAGCCCAGGAATTGGAGGTTGCTGTGAGCTGTGATGCCACAGTGCTCTATCCAGGGTGACAGCTTGAGGCTCTGTCTCAAAAAAAAAAAACAAAAAAACCCATAATAATAATAATCTGTTGCATTCTCACAGCTGGAAAACTCAACTATATACTTGTGAGAGCATCAGAGCAAATAAGGCAAATAAATAACGTCTT
>CAUYON010042255.1:0-17888 GCA_963573935.1 Arctocebus calabarensis
ACAACAATGACAGCTGCAACCAAAAAATGGCCGGGCGTTGTGGCGGGCGCCTGTAGTCCAGCTACTTGGGAAGCAGAGGCAAGAGACTCGCTTGAGCCCAGGAATTGGAGGCTGCTATGAGCTGTGATGCCACGGCACTCTCTCCAGGGTGACAGCTTGAAGCTCTGTCTCAAAATAAATAAATAAATAAATAAATAAATAAATAAATAACCCAGTATGATCATTTCTAGCATGATATAGTAGGTGTGGAAAGAGTGTCATCCCGTTCCTCTCTATCATAAAGATCAGAGATAATAACCCTGTAACAAAAAAAATAAGTTAGAAAAGTATAACAAATGTAATTGGTCATAGCTTTACATGTGTATGACACTGAGCCTTCAGAATTAAGACTCTAAGATACAAGGGAAAAACTACCCCTTTTTAGGTTTAGAGTCAATGAAGAATGAACAATTATATGCAACTGTGATTTGACAAAAAGGTCATGACTTAATGCTGATACACTGAGTGGGAAAACTCAGCAATGCCTGTCTACTCAGATTCCTTTTAGAGTCCCTGTATTCCATTTTGGTTTCTCTGACCTTGGAGAGTGAGGGTGAAAGGCTGGAGGACAGGAGAAAGAAAGAAGGAAACTTCTTATAAAACCTGTTCTGAGGCCATCTTCCCTCTGGCATATCATTTTCTGAGTCCCAACAATATATTGGTCATGATCCAGTGAGGAGACAAAAACATACCTATAATGTGAAAAGGGAATAGTTATTAACTAGTAATTGTGTATTAACTGCTAAGGGAAATAAAGAGAACTCTAATGAATACATGAATAGTAGAGGAGAAAGGTTTGCAGGGCCCTGCTCCAATATTACAAACCAGAGTGAGGAAGGGTGGATTTGGAGCTGAAAGGAAATGCTTTGATAATTATAATAGTTAGTGCTCAAGAGCACAGATCTTAAGGGTATGGAACTGCCTTGATATGAATCAGATGTAGGAGGATAAATTTTAACTTCTAAATTTGGAGGGGAAGAAAACACTTTAAGGGAGAGCAAGACTTAGAAGCAGACTGATAAGCATATAAAAATACAAGGTTGATTTACAGATAGATACTCCTTGACTTACAATACGGTTACATCTTGTAAAACTCACCATGAATGGAAAACATTTTTAAATTGAAAATGCATCTCATATACTTAACCTACCCAATATCATAGCTTAGTGAGCATCCTACCTTAAATGTGCTCAGAACACTTACATTCACCTAGATTTGAGCATATTTATTAATAAAGTGTTGAATATCTCATGTCATCTACTGAGTAACATACATAATGTAGAAATTGTTATGGTTTTGCACCATCATAAAGCTGAAAAATCATGAGTTGAACAATACATTGTAAATGAAGGACTTTCCCTATATTGTATTTAGGATAATATGGTATGGACTATAAGTCATTAAAAACTTAATTCAAAGTACCTTAAGTAAGTCTTTTTCTCCCCCATACAAAATGTCTTTAAAATAGGCCTTTTTAGTCATTTCAATGACTCAATCCATTTATTAAGGACCCAAGCTCTTAACATCTTTCTATTTGGCTGTTTTTTAGCATGCAAACTCATTGTCTTGAAAACATTCACCTCATGGATACATGTTGTTTGCAGCTGTTCCAGAGACCATTAGGTGATGACAACAAGAAGCAGAAAAACGGGCAAACCACTTGAACAGACATTTCTCCAAAGATAGAGTACAAATGACCAATGAGCACATGTAATGATCCTCCATGTCAGTAATCATTAAGATGATGCAAATCAAAACAAAAATGAGCTACCATCCCCCCACACATTAGCAAGACCACTAGTGAAATAACAAAAAATAAATAGGCTCGGAGCCTGTGGCGAATTCAGAGAATGTTGGTGTGAATTCAGAGAAACTGGAACACTCATATTCTATTGGTAAGCATGTAAAATGATTTAGTCATTATGGAAAATAATGTGGAAGTTACTTTTTGTAAAAAGTAAAAATTGGATTACCTTGTGATTTAGAAATCCACTTATGAATAAGTATCCAAAAATACTTCAAAGCAATATATTGGAGACAGATCTGCATCCCCATGTTCATTGCAGCATTATTCACAATAATGAAGAGATAGAAACACCCCCAATGTCCACAGAGGAATGGATTTTAAAATGTGGTATATACACATACACACACACAATGGAATGTCATGTAATCTTTAAAATGAAAGAAACCCTGTCAGGTGCTAAATCCAAGTGTTTGCAAGGATGACCTTGAGAAATGATTCTGAGGGAAATAAGCCAATCACTAAAAGATGAATAGCATATGATTGTACTCATATGAAGTGTCTAAAAGTCAAAATCATAGAGATAGAAAATAGAAAGGTGGTTGGCACAGACTACGCCTGGAAATGATGGTCACTATTCAATGTTTAGTTTTGTAACATAAAAAAGTTTTAGAGATTTGTTACTCAACACTTGTGAACTGTATAATTAAAAATGACTAAGATTATATCTTTTTTACTGCAATAAAAATAAATAGACAAGAAGAAAACATAATTATAATTTCATAACATTATAAAAGCTTGGCCTAAGAGAACGGAGGAATTTTTTTTCAATCTCTTAATAGATTGTAATCAATAAGTCACTATGTGGTGAGTGTTCACTATAGCTTTATACCAAAGTATAACTCCTAGAATTTTAGCTACTGCATGTATTTCCTAATATGTGATATAGTGAGTTGAATTGTGGAAGCCCTAAAAGATAAATTCGCCCATACCTGCTGAATATATCCTTATTTGGAAAAAGTGTCTTTGCAGATATATTTAAGTTAAGGAACTTGAGATGAGATTCTGCTAGCCCAAAATTCAATGACAAGAGAAAGGCAGAAGGTGATTTGAGGCATGGACAACTAGGCAAAGGAGACAACTCAAATGCCAGGAGAGATGAGAGTGATGTGTCCACATACCAAGGAGGACCAAGCTTTGTCAGCAGTCACCAAGATCAAGGAAAGAGGTTCAGAACTGATCTTTCTATAGAGCCTCTAGAACAGCGGTTCTCAAGCTGTGGGTTGCGACCCACAGGAACTATATTAAAGGGCCGCAGCATTAGGAAGGTTGAGAACCACTGCTCTAGAAGGAATCAGCCTTTCTGAGAACTCACTTCTAGACTTCTAGCCTCCAGATCTGTGGGAGAATTATTTTCTATTTTTTCTAACCATCCAGTCTGTGGTAACCTGTTAGGGCAGCTCTATGGAACTAATATGAATGGTTTCATAATCAAATGAATGTTGGAAAGACCACATATTCTCTGAGTGTCAGCATCAATCCAGATTGACATATTAATGACTAGTGAATCCTTCAGTAGTTTCTTAATGTTTTGATGGTGACCAGTGATTTTTAGACTCTTTGAATCCTCTGTTTGGAAAAGTGCACGCATCCAATGCAGTCACTACGTTATGTACAGTTATGAGGTTGGGAACTTCATAATTTCAACCACGAATATAGATTAAGAATATGTATATATCTAAAGCTCCTCTCACTCTCATTATCAGTGATACATGATCTGAGATCAAAGAGATGAGTGGAACTTACATAGGACAGAGGAGAAATGTAAACATGCTATTGAGGACTGAGGAAATAAGAATATTGGTTTAGGTTGAGAAAAAATAAGTGGAAGACTTTGAATCATGTACAAGAGCATGTGGACTTTGTTTTTTAATTACTAAGGACCAAACACAACTTTAAGCTTGGGAATCACAACAGGTGATAATGCACCTGGACAAACAATTGCAGTTACATTTTATTATTATGAAAATCTCCTATTATCAATCATAACAAAATTATGATGCATGAGCTATGTGATCTAAGCTGGAACATAAAATGGCCTAGAATTCCAGTATCAAAGATGTCAGAGGAGCATGCTTGGGGACATATGGAGATCATGAATTTCATTCTTTCTCTGTAGCTCCAAAAGGCTATTATATATTTTCCAATTGTTTCAGAGGTATCAGTGAAGACTGTAGTCTGCATGTTAAAAGACAAGCAGTCTCCTGACTTCTATGGCAAATGTTATCAGATGTTTTAAAAAAATAAATAAATGGGGAAGCGCCTGTGGCTCAGTGAGTAGGGTGCTTGGTGCCATATACAGAGGATAGAAGGTTCAAACCTGGCCCTGGCCAAACTGTAACAAAAGAAAGCCGGACATTGTGGTGGGTGCCAATAGTCCCAGCTACTTGGGAGGCTGAGGCAAAAGAACTCCTTAAACCTATGAGTTGGAGGTTGCTGTGAGCTGTGTGATGCCATGGCACTCTACTGAGGTCAATAAAGTGAGACTTTGTCTCTACAAAAAAATAAACAAATAAATGAAAATAAAAAAATAAATGAAGTAGAGTCATTCATTTTCCACTTTGAGACTAAAATATAACATAGCTGAAGATCCTGTTAGATAGAGAGAAGAAAAAACATTATATAGTATATCTGACCTAGGAAAGGAGGTACCATGGAAAATGTCAGCAGACATCCATAGTGTGAAAGAAATAAGGATTAGAAAAAGCATGGATTTTAGAGAGATGTAGAATCCGGGCTCTGGAAGCTGTTCTCTAGGTATTCTGTATATCTGGGCATCCCTCTCTCTACCTGTCCAATGGAGAGAGTACCCAACTCACAGGGGTGATAATTAAGTGAGGTAATACATAGGACTCTCTTGACATAGTCTGCGTGCTTACAAAATATTAAATCTTTCTGATTTGCACAGAGGACAAGGTAGAAAAGACAGGCAAAGACATGTTAAACACAAGTCTCTCAATGCACGGCTTGTCTTTATATAGAATTGGATATCCCTGTGTCAGAAGACTTCTCTTCTTTTAAGGCAAATGCAGACCACAGTCTTCAGGGATCACACTTACACTAAACCGGAAGCAATCAGAACAAGATTCACATCTCTAAACCACTTGTTCACATTAAAATATCAAGAAAGTAATTTTTTGCTCCAAGGCAGAATAGCTACAGTAAAGCATCCTTTGAAGACTAAAAATACCTTAATGTTATTCAAACACAGCATAAAACACCTTGCTCTTAGCTCTTAACGTTACAAAGACTTGGTAGTTCATGCAACTTTTCTTTATTTTTTCAGTGCTCTTTGTATATGTGGATTTTTTCAGCTATTAACAGGAATGATTACTTCCATTTGGAACATTTACTATGTGATTTATTTCTTAGTGACCTGAAGAGGGTACAATTATTATCACTAATTGTCAAATGAGAAACTGTGGCTTGAAGATAAGATGTGGCTTTCTGAATGTTTTACCTGTAACAAATGAGAGCTGGGATTCAAGTCTAACACTGTGGTCTGACTTTAAGGCCTGACTTCTATAGGTCCATATCCATGATCCATAACACCTGAGGGTACACAGTGTTTCCCCTTTCAGTAGGTGTAGATATCTTTCAGTAGATAGGTCACATTGCCCCATTAAGAAAGGTAGATGACACAGGAAATAGTAAATAATGTGATCCTACTATGCAGTGCTAGAAACTGTTGTAAACATTTGGATCAGAAGATTTGGGTTTTGGTTCTGGTTCTGATAAAACCAGGGACTGTCTGTCCTATTCTGAGTCCCTGTACAATGTAAATCATACCATTACGTAAAACTGTGCTATCTTCATCTGTAATATAGGGATAGTGGTGGTAGCTAACTTGCAGGCTTATGCTAAGATTATACAGAATTGCTGATATAAAAGTCTTGCTGGTCTGTCTGGTGGTGAGGAGACTTGTACAAGTAAGCCCCAGCTATTATTACCAATAATTCTGAGTCATACTCTGAACCTTCCAGACCAGTATTATCTTAGGTTTTTTATTTTCTGATGCTTTTCAATGTGCTGGTGGTACTTGTGTTGTCTGCAGATTTTCAGAGCTTATTCAGGCCTATACTTCTAGGCCTGAATAAATCTAGCTTGTAGGAAGAAGCACAAATGCTAGTAAAGAGGATGCTAACTCTCTAGTTACATATTTCCAGAGCATAAGAAACCTAGTCATGTGGGGAAGGAAAGTTGCATTTGTTGGTGAAGTTAATGACAAAAGACTCTACGGTGGGTAAAATAACAATTGGATGGAATTAGAAACCTTTGGCCCAGATTTTTGTTTCTCCTATTAAGTAATTGCCCACTCTTTAAAAAAAGACCCTACCTCTTTGAACTTTGTTCTTTTATGAGTAAAATATAGACATTGATACTAATTTTATAGAGCTTTCTTTTGATTTCAGGCTGATGTAGGGCACAAACACTAGGTTATAATATTTGCATTTGTTAGGTAGAGTCTTTCTTGTAGTCGTGCCCCACACCCAAAGGCTGTGCCATTACCCTTACATTGTGCCCATTAGTGGGAGCACACCAATCCCCTCCCCTCCTCTCTTCACCTCCTCCCTCATTTCCCCTCCCCCAACTTGAATCGAATGGAATTCGATATTTCTCTTATGTGGGCATGTATTAGATTATATATGGGATTCACATTAGTATTGAGGACATTTGACACGTGTTTTTCCATTCTCATAATATTTTACTAAGAAGAATTTGTTTCAACTCCTTCCAGGTTAATACAAAAGACATAAAGTCACCATCTTTTTTTTTTGGCTGGGTAGTATTCCATGGTACACATATAGCACAGCTTGTTAATCCATTCTTGGGTTGATGGGCATTTGGGTTGTTTCCACATCTTAGCAATTGTAAATAGACCTGCTATAAACAAGCTGTTGCAAATGTCTTTATGACAAAATGATTTTTTTGTCCTTCTGGTAAGATGCCTAGTAATGGGATTGCAGGATCACATGGGAGGTCTAATTTGAAATCATTGAAGATTCTCCATACTTCTTTCCGAAGAGGCTGTGTTAGTTTGCACTCCCACCAACAGTGTAAAAGTGTACCCTTCTCTCCACATCTGCACCAGCATCTGCAGCATTGAGACTTTGTGATGTGGGTCATTCTCCCTGCATATAGATGATATTTCAGGGTGGTTTTTATTTGCATTTCTCTGATCTTTAGGGAAAATGAGAAGTTTTTAAAATGTTTGTTAGCCATTCATTTGTTTGCCTCAAAGTTTCTGTTCATGTCTCTTGCCCAGGGATAGATGGGCTCTTTTTTTGTTCATTAATTTGGATCCTCTGTACATCCTATTTAACAAGCCTTTCTCAGATTCGTAATATGCAAATATCTTTTCCCATTCGAAGGTTGTCTATTTGCTTTAATTGTTGTATTCTAAGCTGTGCAGAAGTTTCTCAGTTTAATTAAGTCCCACTTGTTTATTTTTGTTGTTGTTGTGATTGTCACAGAAGGCTTCTTCATAAAAATCTTTCCTGAGTCCAACATCCTCAAGAGTTTTTCACATACTTTCTTATTGGACTTTTATTGTTTCATGTTTTAGATTTAAATCTTTTATCCACCTTGAGTCAATTTTTGTAAGTGGTGAAAGGCATGGGTTAAATTTCAGTCTTTTACAAGTGGTTATCTAGTTCTCCCAGCACCAGGTATTGAATAGGCATTCCTTGCCCCATTGTACACTTTTGTTAGGTTTATCAAAGATCAGATGGCAATGAGAGTCTGTTTTCATCTCTTAGGTTTCTGTTCTGTTTCATGTGTCCATGTCTCTGTTTTGGGGCCAATACCATGCTGTTTTGATTATTATAGATTTGTCATATTACTTAAAGTCTGGTAGAGTGATGCCTCCAGCTTTGTTTTTATTACTAAGAATTGTCTTGGCTTTGCAGGGCTTTCTCTGTTTCCATATGAAACAAAGAATTATTTTTTTCAGTTCTTCAAAGTATGATGTTGGTATTATAATGGTAATTGCATTGAATCTGTAGATTGCTTTGTGTAGTATAGGCTTTTTAACAATGTTGATTCTTCCCAAGCAAGAGTATCATATGTTCTTCCATTTGTTAAAGTCTTCTGCTAATTCTTTCTTAGGGTTTCATAATTCTCTTTGCAGAGGTCCTTCACCTCTTTTGTTAGGTGTATTCCTAAGTATTTCATTTCCTTGGAAGCTACTATGAAGGGAATTGTGTCTTTGATTAGCTTCTCTACTTGGCTGTTACTGGTGTATACAAAAGCTACTATTTGAGGACATTGATTTTATACCTTGAGACATTACTGTATTTCTTGATCACTTCCAGGGGTCTTCTGGTTGAGTCTTTGGGGTTCTCTAAGCATAAGATCATATCATCAGTGAAAAGCAAGAGTTTGACCTCTTCTGTCCCCATCTGGATGCCCTTTACATCCTTCTCTTGCCTAACTGCATTAGCTAGAACTTGCAGAACTATGTAGAAGAGTTGTGGCAATAGAGAACATCCTTGTCTGGTTCCCATTTTAAGTGGAAAAACTTTCATTTTTATTCTATCTAGTATGATACTAGCTATGGGTTTGTCATATATGACTTCAATCAGTTTAATTTATAGAGCTTTTTTAAAGATAAAGGAGAAGATAGTCATTAGACAGCATGTCACACATTAATAATACAAGAAGCACTTCTGGGAATACATTTCAATCTTTTATTTGTATTTTAAAAAATACAGGAGAATATCCTTCCAAAGAACTCTAACCCTGTGTAAAACAAATTGACACAGAGCTGCTCTGGTAAAAGTGAGGTGGGAGTCAGGAAGACCCCAGTTGAACATCCTCTTCATCAGGACACCGCTGTGCTTACTCTTCAATGTATTATAGGTCTGAGTTTCCTAATCATATTCTCTAGATATTAGATGCCAATTAGTAGGCCTTGTGACACATTTCTGAAAATCAGATAGTAGGTTCAGAGAAAAATAGAATTTTCAGTTTAAGCAGGACTTTCAAGATAATGTTATCTAAGCTTCCTCCATAGCACTCATTTATCTATGCTCATTCAATTATTTATTCAGCAAACACAGAGCTCCTATTCTGTACAAAGCAAAGGAAGAAATCAGGAAAGAGAGGATTTACCATTTTCATATCAGTTTTTTATTCTTTTCCCAGGGAAGGAAATAGTTTGCAAGAAACACATAGGGCTGTTTTTACAGCTGGACAGAATTATGATGTGTTAAACTGATGTTCTTTTTCATACCCATATCTTCTGCTGCCCTCCAAAATCTGTGTCATTTGTTTAACAAAAAGAAGAGAAAATATCATGAGGAGGCCCAACAGCTACGTTGTACTCATTTTTAGTAAACCCCAATAGCGGGCTCATGATAGCTTATATTTCTATACTGTAAAGCTAGTTATATCATGGTAAGACTTTAGGAACCAGCAAGTGGCTCACAGTGGGGTGGAACCCTATGTGTTTCAACTTGAACCTATGAGAGTTCAATGTTGGGATATACATAGCATGAACACTTGCTTTAAAAAAATGCTATCTCCTCATTTATACCAACCTTGGTTAGTATAAAGCTCAGGTTGAAAACTAGTTGGCAATTTAAAAAATATCAGTTATCATACTTCTGTATCCTCCACACCAGAGGTTTTCAATATGGGGGGTCAGAGGAGGAATTTGCCAATGTGTGATAATATATTTGGTTTTCACAACTGGAGAGGGAGTGCTACTAGCATCTAGGGGACAGAGATTCACAATCTTTCTAAACAGCTGATAACACAAAGAATGCGTCCCCAAAATAGAGAATGTAGCTGAAAATGTCAGTACTGTTATCAGGTAACACTGCAGTCTTGCTAACATCCCTATCAGATGTCATGTCCCCACTTTT
Source organism: Arctocebus calabarensis (assembly GCA_963573935.1). NCBI lineage: Eukaryota > Metazoa > Chordata > Mammalia > Primates > Lorisidae > Arctocebus > Arctocebus calabarensis. Next base: position 9,713 of record CAUYON010042255.1, read on the forward strand.
CCACCATTTGTAGTTTAAACTGGTCTAGAATCTCAAGTGTGACTCCCCAAACAGCAACCTTGACATCCACTGGGTACTCATTAGAAGTTCAAAGTCTTAGTCTCCACTGCAGACCTACTAAATGAGAAACTCTGGGATGCAACCCAGTAATCTGAGTTTTAACAAGCTCACAAAGTGATACTAACATGGGCCCAAATTTTAGAATCACAGTTCTAGACTCTGGTTGGAGGTATGGAAATACACATACATAATTACTCCAAAATTATGTGAGAGTATCACCACGTAAGGAATGCAGAGAGCCAGGCATCACTGATGTCTCAAAGACAGAATTACTTCTAACTAGTACTTGGAAAATAGACAGTTTGTGGATTGATCGGAATAGCATAGTGTAATAAAATATTGTGTAAAGAGGTAAGTTACAGGATACTATGGGAGGTTTTAAAAAATAGTAAATTCAAGAAATGGGTACATTAAAAGTAGTGAAAATTCAAAGGGAAAAATTGGAGCTAGGTTATGCATTTTAAAAAGTTTTAAGAGGAAGATTTTACTAGTCCAAGCTAGTTTTAGGATGATCTGTCTAGCAGTAAAGATAATAGTCTTGCAAGACAAGAGAGTGATAATGATGGGCAAAAGAAGTGGTATGTAATATAGGAGGATTGCTTGAAGCCAGGAATTCGAAGTTGCTGTGAGCCAGGTGGACCCTATGGCACACTAGCCCGAGCAACAGAATGAAATTCTATCATAAAAATAAAAATTAATTAATTAATTAATAAAGTTACTTAATAGGAGAAAAAAACAAGTATACACTTTTTTTTTTGGAGAGGGGGAGACAGTCTCACTTTGTCACCTGTGGTAGGGTGCCATGGCATCATAGCTCACAGCAACCTCAAATTCTTGGTCTCAAGTGATCTTCTTGCCTCAGCCTCCTGAGTAGCTGGGACTACACCCACTATAATGCCTCACTATTTTTTGAGACAGGGTCTTGCTCTTGCTCAGGCTCTTGAACTCCTAAGCTCAGGCAATCCAGCCACCTCAGCCTCCCAGAGTGCTGGGATTAAGGACATGAGCCACCACACCCAGCCTCAAAGCTAAAATCTTTATGGAAAAAATATAATACCACATAGCAACAACATTCAGTATTCTCATTTCTTTGTATTAACCACTGTACTCCATTTTATATAACTTCTTCAGAGAACAAAGAGTCTTTACTTAAAGTATGCAAAACATAGTGTATCATCATATGATCATAACATAAAACTATCATAGAAATCAGAGCCAACTATCACAAACTAAGCAGCTCAAAAGAGGGGTCTCAAGTGTCACTGTTCTGAACAGGTCAGATGTTAGCCTGAAAGAAACAGAATGCTGGCAATCTAAGGACCAGGAAGAAGAGAGCAAAGTTAGGGGGCCTGTGAAAATGAAATAGTAACAATAGAGCCTGTAAATTAGATACTTCCACCCCTGTGCAGGATGGGAGCATATAGAATGTCATCCTGGTCTTGAACCCACTTCCTCCCATTTCAAATCCACAGTCTTCTCCTGAGAGATCGTCACTTGGTTTGAATCTCTCCTCCAGCATTGAGATTCCTACCTCCAGGAAAGGTTGTTTCATTTTACAAGAGCTACAGTCATGGGAATTGTTGTTCTCATATCAAACCAAAATCTCTTAGCTAACTTGTCTACTTGAACTCTATGTCTTCCATCTGTACCTACATGCTTCCTTTCTTTTGTATCTGTCTTTTATTATTTAAAGTAGTCTTTGCAGTTTCCTTAATCTTTTTTCTACACCAATAGAATATCCACCTTCTTCAATATTTCCTAATTTTCAAAATATTTTACCTTCTTACCACTTGGGTTGCTTCCCTTTGCATATGCTTCAGTTCAAGAAGGTATCTATAAAATGAGGTTCCCAGAATTGAACCCATTTTATAAAATCTTGACATTATGGAAAATGCTATAATTATGGGCCTCTATTACCCTGACACCATATTTCTGTTAATGAGTCCAGTCTGTGTACTTGACTGGTGACCAGAGTTTGGTCTTTATTGTTTATACTGGGGTAGTATTTCCTCAATAACAATCGAAACACTTCAGAAATGTTGGAGGCCTTTCCTGAGGCAGCATAATTATATTTCTCAAATGCTTTCAATTTCCCATGACAAGTCTGGAGTGTCTAAAGATGGCAAAGTGAAGGAGATAAATAGATTATTGATTGGACAGCCTCGTGATTCCTTAGCGAATTGGATTTAGTTTCTTCATTGAGATCAGGTCAACACCATAAATCTCCTAAAAAATCAATGCAATGGAGAATGTTGTAAGCTAGGCTTGAAGACATTTCCCTGGCTGCTCAGGGCTAGGAGCTTGGCACCCACTCCAAAAATGGAGAGTGAGAAGGATTGGAAAATGATTATTTGAAAGACTCCAACATTGAGCATGTGAGTAAAGTTCCTGGAGGGAGTCAAAAGACTTGGGAACTCTTGGCTTGGCTGCCATCACATGTGACCTTGGGCAAATCACTACAGCATTGATCATCTTAGATGTTACAATGACATAGTTAGACCAGGAACAATCTAATGTCTCTTCTGAACCTCACAATCTGATTCTAAGAAGTTCAGGACACCTATTTCTTGACCGTCTCTTTTGTCTTTCTAGAATTTTGAAGAAGTCCATATATCATGATTGTTTTTTAAAAAGCAGAAACTTAAAAGGAGGCAGAGTAGTGTTTGCATTCCTTCTCTACATTACAGACACAGGAGCAAGTTAGGCAACTCTTTAAACTTTATTTTTGCCTCCTGTGAGGCAGATGAATTAAATCTTACTTTATATTCTGTGAGCCAAAACAGTGCCTGGCCTACCACAGTCACTGATTTCATGGTAATAATTATTTCTCTAGCAGAGCAATAAGCTCATATCATTTTGCCCAGTTATTGACAATGGCATGGAAGGAAAAATTTTGTAGTATGTCCTGGGTTCTTCACTAGATCATATGGCAACTGTGTTTACTTTATGCTGATATTCGGGTTTTTTTTTCTTTTCTTGCTGCAGACAACAGGCTTTTGTAGCTACAACCTCAGATTGTCATATCTCCAAGCCAGTCCTGACAATGCAATTTGGTCTTATCATTTAGCATGGAAACATCACTAAGAAGGGAGAATGGGGCACATGCACAGTATGTGTCAGCCTCTCAGTCCATATCTTGTTTTGCCTCTTTCATCCCCATTCAACTTCCCTCTAAGCTATAAGAAACTCACTCTAAATTGTAGTTGCTTTTACTGCTAATTATTTATTATTTACCATGAGTCTTAAATATTATCTTCCCTACATTTTCTCTATCTAGTCCCAACCCTTTCCACTTACATTCTTTGGTCATAGGCTAGAGTTCTACTATGCATCAGGCAAGCAATAACATCCATGAAGCTGTCAGACCCATATTCAATTCTTGCTTTTGATTTTAAATTATTCTACTTGGATTCCTGCAAACACAAAATGCCTTGTAGTTACACAGAAAATGATATGAAATCATTTCAACTCTTACCTGGTAGTGCTTATCTTACATCTATCTGGGCCAAGAAATGAGGGACCCACTACAAGGTATCACTACACACAGATTTCTTCACTTCACTATTTTATCTTCTTTCCCAATGGCCTTCATTTGTTAAAATCAAACATTCCTCAGGATGTTGTATACAGGAATTATACTAAGTGCTATCATTCTTCTGTGACTATTCTCTGTTCATCAAACCCCATGCAGGGGTGTGTGGGAAGAAGTGATACAATCCATGTCCACATCTGTTCTCTTTAAAAAAGCTTCTTGAATAATCTATATCTTTTTCCCCATCTGCATAGAGAATAGCAAGGTAACGTATAACAATCAACTTCAAAATTTGATACCTTGTCAAAATGAAAGTTGAGTTTTTGCTCTCACAAATATGACAAAATATGCTTTGCGCTAGGCAGCTCATCTGCAAGCAATTCCTCAGGAACTCGGATGCCAAGGCTCCTCACATTTTGCAGTTCTGATGTTACAAAGAGCCTTGTCATATATTGCTTCCCAACTACCTTGACTAGCACAGATAGCTACAGAAGGTAGGATAAAAATGGGGCATGATAGAGTGGGTAGGAACCATTGTAAATACATCCTGGCTGCTACAGTGAGCCCATCTATCTCCATATTCATAAACAATAGAAAAAAAAACTTAGAAAGATGGTATGGACATGTGAACAATTTCCATTGTCTTGCCTGAAACTCCAACTCAGTTGCCAATGAAACCTACTCAAAGCCTGATAAAACTGGGCCACCAGAAGGAGAAGTCAAAATTTAGAGAGAAAAATGGTAGTGAGGGTGTTTGAACAGATGCGCTGCAGATAATTGCATTTTAAAGTTGTCTTTTTGGTAATTCCTCATTGAGATGCTCCATTTGTTTTACCATATTTATCCACTGTATTTATTTTGCACAAAAAATACATAACTGTTTAAAGGCTTTGGCACAACTTATCATTCTAAGTCTGACATAGTCAGTCACAAAAGGCTGATTGAAAGAGGACACAGAAGTAAATTGAATTTGGCAACATGAAAAAATGAGAAGAAAATAGAGAATTAAAGCAGATAATTGTGGAAATAGATTAGCATCCAACTTAGTGACCATATAACTTCTCAGGATTTTATGAAATATAGTATCTAAAGCATATGTAATTTTTTTTATTTTCAAATTGATATGAGGGTACAAATATTTAAGTTACATTATTTCCATTTCTAAGGAGTTGTAGTTGAGACCTTCACCATTGGACTTGCTGCTGAACACCCTCACATTGTGAATAGTACGTGAGATCCTGCCAATCACCCTTCTTTTATTTCCTGTGGACTTGTGGTTGTTTATACATTGGTTTCATATTAGTATTGAGCACATTAGATACTAAATTGTACATTCTTGTGATATTTTATTAAGAAGAATGTGTTTCAATTCTGAAACAATAAAAATTATAGAAGAAAGTTTGGGAAAAACTCCTGATAAAACTGGTCTGGGAAAAGTTTTTATGAAGAAGACCCCGTTGACAATTAAAGCAATATCAAAAATAAATAATGGGACATGATCAAGCTATAAAACTTCTGTACAACTTAAGGGTACCACAACTAAAGCAAACAGCTTTCAGAATGGGACAGGATATTTGCATGCTATAAATCTGACGAAGTGCTGATAACTAGAATCTACAGAGAGCTCAAATTAATCTATAAAAAAAGAGTTAACAACTGCATGTATAAGTAGGCAAGAGACCTGAACAAATTTCTCAGCAGAAGACAGACAAATGATCAACAACACATGAAAAATGTTCATTATCTCTAATCATCAGAGAAATACAAATCAAAACTACTCTGAAATATTATCTAATTCCAATGAGATTAGCCCACATCACAAAATCCAGACTCTGTAGATGCTGGTGTGGTTGTGAAGAGAAGGAAACTCTTTAAATGCTGGTGGAATTGCAAACTAATATAACCTCTATTGAAAGAAGTGTGGCGAATTCTCAAAGAACTAAAAGTGGACCCTGCCTTTGGTCCCACCCCATTACCAGATATCTACCCAGAAGGCAAAAATCATTTTACCACAAAAACATTTGCACTAGAATGTTTTCTGAAGCTCAATTTACAATTGCCAAGATGTGGCATCAATCCAAGTACCCATTAACCCATGAATGGGTTACCAAACTGTAGTATATGGATGCCATGAAGTACTATTCAATCAGAAGAAAACATGGAGACTACATTTCTTGTGTTCACCAGGATTAAGTCTATTATATGTTAGGTGGCACTGCTTGCTTTTAATAGCATATATCAATATTTCAGTCGGTTAAGACAATAAACTATTTCTCACATAAAGGCATTGAAAGAGGACACAGAGGTATATTGAACTTGGCAACATGAAATATGAGAAGAAAATAGAGAATTAGAGCAGATAATGATGGGAATAGATTAGCATCCACCTTGGTGACCATATAACTTCTCAGGACTTAATGAAATATAGTATCTAAAGTATATAGATGCTATATATTTGGGTATCTATACAATATACCCAAGTATACTATAGGATACCAAGAACACTATATACTTGAGTTGGGATTAACATCTTCTCAGTCATTCTAGGACTATATTTAGTTTTCCATTGTTGCTATGACAAATTACCACAAACCCAGTGTCTCAAAACAACATATATATATATTTTTAAATCTTACAGTTCTGGAATCAAAAGCCTTAAATGGATTGACAGAGTTGTATTCCTTCTGGAGGAGAATCTGTTCCATAGGCCTTTCCTGATCTCTAGACGCTGTTCACAATACTTGTTTTGTGGACCTGCAATGTTCCCAGTCCAACCTCCGATTCTGCGGCCATTTCCTTCTCATACACTGACCCTCCATCTTTTAAGTACATTTGTGATTACACTGGCTTACTAAAACTGTCCAGGATCATCTCCACATATCAAGATCCTTTATTTACTCACATCTGTGAAATCTTTCTGCCACGGAAGGTAATGTGTTCACAGGTCCTGGGACTAGCTTACAGACACATTTGGTTAGTGTGAATCACTATTTTGCCCACTGCAGAGACCACAGTTTAGGAAGAATTTTCCAACTTCCATAGAAAGTTTCTAAGATAGCCCTTGGTATCAACATCCAGCTGGGAAGTGGAGAAAGAGAAAAATCATTGCCTCTGGAAGGATTTTATGGCTCTAGATAGACACAAACAAACAATATATGCACTAACGTTTGTTTCATTCTCTTCTTTCAGGGTTATATGGAAAACTTCAAGTTTCATGCTTTGTCTACAGACTTAGGAGAGAGACAAATGATGGACTCGCCTAAAAAAGGAGCACAGAAATGGGGTGGTGGGGATGGGGAATAAAGTAAAAGAAATATAAGCAATATGAATCGTAATAAGGGGAAAATGTGCTTGGACTGAAGGTTTTAATAGCATAAAACTATGCTAGGGTTTTCTTAACAGTGGAACCAGCAGGCTTCCACTGCTTGCAGACTCCTCAAAATAGAACCTGAGTACCCTGGAGTCCATCTGCAGTGAGAATCAGTTAGTGACACATGACAGCCATTCCTTGAAACGTGCTCAGTGATTCACATAGCTCACAGTGGCTGTGCAATGGGGATTAGTGGCCTCAAAATGACTTTCTCCCCTCCCTTCAACCTCCATCATGAGCTTGGAAAATTGTCTTGAGACACATTTTTTTTTATACTCTCTTCTCTGGGAACATTATTTCTGTTGTACACCTGATGCCTAAAGCTTTGTACCTCTCTAGAGAGGGATTGTGCCTTCTGGAACTGGCTGATCATATTGCAGAAACACAGGCAACTCCCAATCTCTGCTGGACATTTAGTCTGCCAAGATGGTCTTTTATATATATATATATGCATGTGGTCCATCATCTGTGGAGCTTATTTTTTGTTTGTCTTTTCCTCACAAGAGTGGTTTATTATTCCTCCTACAATTATTTAAATATACATTAGAACCTCCATAGTTGCCATCTCCCTACATTGACCACCCCCTTAGGTTGACTTAATTTTTATAGACCAGACAGACACCACACGTACATATAAGTATAGTAGGCGTAGTTTCTTATGTTGACCATCTCTGTACGTTGATAAGTTTGTTACAGTCCCTTGGGTGGTTAATTTAAAGAGGTTCTACTGTATTTTGTTTCAAAAATTTGCTTATTTGGAAATGGATGCAAATAAATTGAACACATCTATAACTCATCTGATATTTTTCAAGTTTCCCTTCTCACTTCTTTCAACCAATGTTTTCAAACTTCTTTGATAGTAAGAATCACCCGAAAGTGTTTGTTCTCTGAACAGATTACTAGGTCTCTCTCCTTCAAGTTTCTAACTGACTAGACAGAAGACAAGAATTGATGTTTTTGAGTCAACACAGCGGTCGTTCTAGTGTTGGGCAACTTTTACAAATACTGCAAACAGGTTTGCACAAAGAAGACAATGACAGTATGAGATTTTTAGTCTACTCGGTGTGCTTTGAAATTTTTTTTTTATAATTTTATTGAATCATAATTCTGTACATTGGTGCAATCATAGGGCACGATTCATATACATTCAGAAATGTTTTGATCGTACTGTTACAGTTAGCCTTCATGGCATTTTCTTGATCACTATATAAAGA
>CAUYON010042256.1:0-18569 GCA_963573935.1 Arctocebus calabarensis
TTGAGACAGAGCCTCAAGCTGTCACCCTGGATAGAGTGCTGTGGCATCACAGCTCACAGCAACCTCCAATTCCTGGGCTCAAGCGAGTCTCTTGCCTCCGCCTCCCAAGTAGCTGGGACCACAGGCGCCCGCCACAACGCCCAGCCATTTTTTGGTTGCAGCTGTCATTGTTGTTTGGTGGGCCACGCTGGATTCGAACCGTGCCTTAGCCTGCTGAGCCTATTATGGTGTTGTAATTATAACTTCTGATTTCTCTTTCCCTCTACCTTTATTAATTGGGAGTTATCTGTAAGGAAGAATTGTCCCATCATCCTCATTTATTTAATTATAATATTTATATTATTTTGGACTAATTGAACATTTTTTTTTTTTTGTAGAGACAAGAGTGTCACTTTATTGCCCTCGGTAGAGTGCCATGGCATTACACAGCTCACAGCAACCTCCAACTCCTGGACTTAGGTTATTCTCTTGCCTCAGCCTCCCGAGCAGCTGGGACTACAGGCGCCTGCCACAACGCCCAGCTATTTTTCTGTTTTGCATTTTAGTTGGGTTTGAACCGCCACCTTCAGTATATGGGGCCAGCGCCCTATGCGATGAGCCACAGGCGCAGCCCTGAACATTTTTTTTTTGGAGATAGAGTCTCAAGTTGTTGCCCTGGGTAGAGTACCGTGGTATCATAGCTCATAACAACCTCAGACTCTTGGGCTTAAGAGATTCTCTTGCCTCCGCCTCCCAAGTAGCTGGGACCATAGGCGCCCGCCACAATGCCTGGCTATTTTTTTGATGCAGTTTGGCCAGGGCTGGGTTTGAACCCGCCACCCTCAGTATATGGGGCTGGCACCCTACTCGATGAGCCGCCCCCGGCTATTTTGTTTTTTTGCAGTTGTCATTGTTGTTTTAGCTGACCCAGGCTGGGTTTGAACCAGCCAACCTGAGTGTATGTGGCCAGGGCCCTACCCACTGAACTATGGGCACTGCCCAGTCATCACATTTCATTGCTCAAATTGCAGCTCTGGCCATTAAGAACTCTTTCAGGTGGCTCGGTGCCTGTGGCTCAGCGGGCTAAGGCGCAAGCCACGTACACCTGAGCTGGCGGGTTCGAATCCAGCCCAGGCCCGCCAAACAACAATGATAGCTGCAACCAAAAAATGGCCAGGCGTTGTGGCGGGCGCCTGTAGTCCCAGCTACTTGGGAGGCAGAGGCAAGAGACTTGCTTGAGCCCAGGAACCGACGTTACTGTGAGCTGTGATGTCACAGTACTCTATCCAGGGTGACAGCTTGAGGCTCTGTTTCAAAAAAAAAAGAACTCTTTCAGGTTAGCTCTTATGGCCTCTGCTTCTTTTCTTTAATTTTTGAGACAGATTTTCACCATGTCACCCTAGGTAGAATGCTGTAGCATCGCAGCTCACAGCAATCTAAAACTCTTGGGCTTAAGCGATTCTCTTGCCTCAGCTTCCCAAGTAGTTGGGACTACAGGAGCCTGCCATAATGCCTGGCTATTTTTGGTAGTAGTTGTTGTTTAGCTGGCCCAGGCAGGGCTTGAACCCACCAGCCTTAGTGTATGTGGCTGGTGCCCTACTCACTGACCTACGGGCACTGAGCCACCACTTCCTTTTTTTAAAAGGCATTTTTTTACTTTCTGGCACCCTAATATGTTCCTGGCTTAGCTTGTATTTTCCCTGCCACATCCACTTTTCCAAAGACTTCTACTAGAGCAATCTTCCAAAACTGTAAGTCTGTGTTCTTCCCACTTCAAATCTCTACATGACCTCCTACTGTTTTAGGGACAGACCAAAGCCTTCAACATGACCCTAGAAGTCTTGCCTTTGCCTGAATCTAGAGCAATTCTTTGGAAAAAGCTTTCCTAGACTGATGACACCTGCATTGATTTGTTTTCTTAAAGTGCTTCTGCAGAATCAGTATTTTAAAATGTAATGCATTCTGCTCTCAGATAGTCCTCTCTGAGGAAGAGGGGAGCTCCATGGGGAGGGAGGTCCCTGCCTGTATTTCTGCACTCCCCACACCTTCTAGCAGTGCATTTCACCACTCCTGCCAAATGGGCCCTGAGGCGCTAAAACACTCCCCACCCCCATCAGGGATTGGTGATCTCCTTTCATTCCAGCCAGAAAAGACCAGAAAAGAGAGACAGGTAAGAACATGCAATGGGCTCATCAAATTACCCTAAAGACCCCTAACCATCTCCCATCCAAATGGCTCAAAGAGCCCATATGATAAACCATAATGAGGAGTGAGGAAGGGGCATTTTCAGACTTTTCCCTGATGCTGATATGACCTTTCGGAAGCTCTCAACCTACCCCCAGAACTCAGTGACTCTGTCTGGCCAAAAGGACTAACCTATTCCTTCTACAGGTATTTTTGGACAGGTAACCCAGTAAGAGGCACAATTCAGGACATGAGGGGGAACAATTTAAAGATGGCTCAGCTCTTCTTGGGTTTCTAGGCAGTTTCAGTCTATGAGGGGACACAAGACAAGTACAAAAAATCAGTAGTGTTTCTATACATTAACAATGAACTATCCAAAAAAGAAATTAAGAAAACAATCCCATTTACAGCTACAAAATAATAAAATACTCAGAAATAGATTTAATCAAGCAGGTGAAGGCTCTCTATACTGAATACTATAAAATAGTGATGAAAGAAATCGAAGATAACACAAAACAAATGAAAAGATAATCCACATTTATAGAATGGAAGAATGCTGTTAAAACCTTCATACTAACCAAAGCAATCTACCGATTCAATGCAATCCCTATCTGTGAAAACGTGACATTTTTAGCAGAATTAGGGGAAAAAACCTAAAATTCAGGTGGAACTATAAAAGATCCTGAATAGCCAATACAATTCTTGAACAAAAAGAACAAAGCTAGAAGCATCACACTACTTGATTTGAAAAATCTACTACAAAGCTACAGTATTCAAAATACTGGCATAAGAAAGACATTAGACCACTGGAGCAGGATAGAGAGCCCAGAAATAAATCCATGCATTTACAGCTAATTGATCTTTGACAAAGATGCCAAGAACACACAATGGAGAATGGACAGTCTCTTCAATGATTAGTATTAGGAAAACTGGATATGCTCATGTAGAAGCATGAAGTTAGACCCTCAGCTCATCACCAAATACAAAAATCAACTCAAAATGGATTAAAAATTTCAGTTTGATCTGTAAAAATACCAGAAGAAAATATATGGAAAAAGTTCCATGACACTGGGCTGGGCAATGATTTTTTTTTTTTGCAGTTTTTGGCAAGGGCTGGGTTTGAACCTGCCACCTCCGGCATATGGGGCTGGCACCTTACTCCTTTGAGCCAAAGGCACTGCCCCTATTTTTTTTTTTTTGATCTGACCTAAAAGTACAGGCAACGAAACCAAAAATAGACAAATAGGATTATATCAAACTAGAAGGCTTCTGCATTGCTGAGGGAACTCCAACAGAATAAACACAATCTACAGAATGGGAGAAGTTATTTGTAAACCATACATCTGATAGGGATCAACATCCAAAATATATAAGGAACTCAAGCAATAGCAAGAAAATAACCTGATTTTTAAAAATGGACAAAGAACCTGAATAGACATTTCTTTTTGAGACAGAGCCTCAAGCTGTCACCCTGGATAGAGTGCTGTGGCATCACAGCTCACAGCAACCTCTAATGCCTGGGCTCAAGCAAGTCTCTTGCCTCCACCTCCCAAGTAGGTGGGAAATAGGCACCTGCCACAACACCCAGCCATTTTTTGGTTGCAGCCGTCATTGTTGTTTGGCGGGCCCGGGCTGGATTCGAACCTGCCAGCTCAGGTGTACGTGGCTGGCGCCTTAGCCCATTGAGCCACAGGCGCCGAACCTGAATAGACATTTTATTAAAAAGAAGACATACAGGGCAGTTGTGGCTCAGTGGGTAGGGCACCGGCCCCTTGTGTCGAGGGTGGGGGGGGGTTCAAGTCCAGCCCCAGACAAACTGCAACAACAAAAAAAATAGCAGGACGTTGTGGCAGGCACCTGTAGTCCCAGCTACTCAGGAGGCCGACGCAAGAGAATCACCCCAGTTCAAGGAGTTGGAGGTTTCTGTGAGCTATGATGCTACAGCACTCTACTGAGGGTTAATAAGTGAGACTCTGTCTCAAAAAAAAAAAAAAAGACATATAAATGGACAATATAAAAAATGCTCAATAGCACCCATCATTGGGGAATTACTCTTATCAAAAGAAAGAAAGATAATAAACGTTGGCAAGTATGTAGAGAAAAGGGAACCTTTGCACACTGTTGGTAGGAATTAAATTTACAGCCATTGCAGAAAATAGTATAGAGGTTCCACAAGAAATTAAAAATAGAACTACCATATGATCTAGCAATTCCGATACTGGGTATATATCCAAAGGAAATGAAATCAGTATGTCAACGAGATCTGCACTCCCTTGTTCCCTGAAGCATTATTCATAACACATTCATAGCCAAGACACGGAATAAACCTAAGTGTCCATTAACAGATGAATAGATAAAGAAAATGTGCTATAAATGCATAATGGAATATTATTCAGCTTTAAGAAAACAGGGGCAGCACCTGTGGCTCGAGGAGTAGGGCACTGGCCCCATATACTGGAGGTGACTGGTTCAAACCTGGCCCGGCCAAAAACTGCAAAAAAAAAAAAGAAAAAGGAAGTCCTATCAAGTGTGACAACATGGATGAATCTCGAGGACATTGTTAATGTTAAGTGAAATAAGCCAGGCACAGACTCCATGATCCCACATGTTGAATCTAGAAAAAGTCACTCTTAGAAGCTGAGAGTAGAATAGTGGTTACCATAGGCCAGGGGTTGGGGGAAGGAGGTTGCTCAAAGAATACAAAATTCCAGCTAGACAGGAAGAATGCATTCAAGAGATCTACTCCATATCACGATGACTACAGTTAACATGGTTGTACTCATCTACTTGACAATTGCTAAAAGAATAGATTTTAAGTGTTCTCACTACAAAAAAAAGATAGCTATATATATGTATTATATGATAATTAGCTTGATTTAGTCATTCCACAGTACATACATATATTAAAACATGTTTTGTTTTGTTTTTGTTGCCCTTGGTAGAGTGCTGTCACGTCACAGCTCACAGCAACCTCCAGCTCTCAGGCTTAGGCAATTCTCTTGTCTCAGCCTACCAAGCAGTTGGGACTACAAGTGCCCACCACAATGCCCAGCTATTTTTTTGTTGCAGTTTGGCTGGTATATGGGGCCAGGGCCCTACTCACTGAACCATAGGCACCGCCTGATTATGAAAACATGTTTTACACCATAAATATACACATTTTTATCTGTCGATTAAAATAAAAGGCATGTAGCTAAGTAACTGTACTGTAAAGGCAGTTCCAAAAAGAGGTCTTGGGAACTTTAAAAATCAGGAGAGAAGTATTAGGCTGGAACTGGAAATATTTTTCAGAATTTGAAGCATCAAGTAAACTGAGCCCGCAAAGACAAGTAGAGTTTAGATGTGATGAAAAGGGAAGGGTGTGTGTGGGGGGTCGTTCCAGGCAGAAGGAAGGGCATCAAACTGATGGAAGGGGCAGAAGCCTTGGGTGTGTATGGAAACAGAATGACTCACTGCAGCTAGATCTAAGGGCATTCGAAGGTGAGTGTTTCCTGCTGCCCTGGCCCAAACCAGTAACTAACGCTTCTTCTATCCCCGGGCTAAATAAGGGAATCAGCATCTTTTCAACAGTCAAGGAATAACCAGAGACACACGATGGGTCCCACAGGAGGAGATGAAGCAGAGAGACTCTAGGGAGATGATGGTGGAAGGGATAGCAGAGCTGACCGCTAAGACATCAGCTCTCTGCAATCTGGTCTGAGACAAAAAGGGTCTGGAGGGCTGCACCTGCAGGCGCAGGACAGTGGGCAGATACCATCTCTGACCCCAGTGCCACTCTCCCAAACTTCATTCTGGCTTCTTTCCACAAAAGAAATAGGCTCTGGCCAGTCAAATGCCTTCTGCACTCAGGCAGCCCCAGTGGGCACCTTCAGCCATAGCCCAGAGGTGACCCCCTAAGCTGCCAGCTCTGCTCTGGGAGGAGAAGGCAGCTCCAGTTCATCCACAAGCCCTTGCTGGGCTCTGCTTTTATTTGTGCCCACAAATGAGAGTCAGGCTTTCTAGATTCTGGTTCTGGTTCAGCCAACTGTATGACCCTGGGTGAAGCCTAGAAACCCTCTGGGCCTCAGTTTTCTTATCTGTAAAATCGGGGAGTTGGGGGAGGCCTCTGCCTCTTCTCTTCCTGCAGGGCATAGAAGAGGAGGATGGTAACATGTCTAGAGAAGGACTGCAGCTGAGGAGGCAGGTCCCCGGTGGGGGTGGGGGTGGGAAAAGGAGCTCAACAAGACCTAGAGGGCTAGCTGTTGCCTTTCTCCAGAAGGCCTGCAGGCTTCCCAGGAAAGTGGGGGAGGAGAACGGAAGGGACAGCAAAGCCAAGAGTTTTAGCCTTCTTCTAGCCCATGGGACAGGAAGTGAGGTGCTGTCTACAGAGGAAGTGAGAAGCAAACACCCCCCCAACTTCCCCTCAGCCTAGAGTGGAAAGAAAGGCTCCAGCTTCAGTGACCTGCAGGCCCAGAGCTGGGGAAACAGAAGGCAATATGGTGGTTGGGGTCGGGGAGAAGGCATTATCAGCACCATTTACCAGAGAAGGGGATCTCTCATCTTGAACATAATAAAACTCAAGGGGCCCAGGATGTCCCACAGACAAGGGGAGTGGGGAGAAGAGAAGATCACCAGAGCCAACTTGAGAAAGCCAGCATTCCAGGTCGATGGACCATACCTGCAGTCCTGGCCTGACTCCTGCTGCCATTTTGTGTGCCATGCCCTGTGCCTCCACTGGCCAACCTGCCCCCTGAGCACTAGCTTTTTTTTTTTTTGGTTGCAGCCATCATTGTTTGTTTGGTGGGCCCGAGCTGGATTCGAACCTGTCAGTTCTGGTGTACATGGCTGGTGGTGCCTTAGCTGCTTGAGCCACAGGCGCTGAGCCCCGAGCACTAGCTCTTATAGCACGTGTCCTTTCTTTGCAGTCCTTATCACAGCTATAATTCTGTAACTGTTTAATTACTTGATTAATGCAGACTTTGTTTTTGAGACAGAGTCTCACTCTGTTGCCTAGACTAGAGTGTTGTAGCATCAGCCTAGCTCCCAGCAACCTCAAACTCTTGGGCTCAAGCAATCCTCCTTCCTCAGCCTCTGGAGTAGCTGAGAATACAGGTGCCCATCACAACACCCAATTAATTTTTCTATTTTTAGTAGAGACTGGGTCTTGCTCTTGCTCAGGCTGGCCTCAAACTCCTAACCTCAAGCGATTCTCCTGCCTCAGCCTCCCATAGTGCCAGGATTACAGATGTGAGACACTCCATCTGGCTAAAGGTGGCCCATAGTAAATTCTACATAATCTACTGGAGGAATAAATAGGAAGGTTAATAGCTGGAGAATTCCTCAGAGGCTGATTTGGGCCTAAATCCTGGCATCTGAATGTTCAGTAACATGTATATGAAGATGAACAAATCTTACTCATGGTTTGGGATTAACTGAGGGACTTTGGGATGGGTGGTAAAAGCCAGCGTTATTGTCTGAATATCTGTGTCTTTTCAAAATACATTGTTGAAATTCTAACCCCCAAGGTGATGATATTAGGAGGTGGGGCCTTTAGGACGTTAGTAGGTCATGGATTCTCATGAATGGGATTAATGTCCTTACAAGAGAGACCTCCTTACCCTTCCCACTGTGTGAGGACACAGTGAGAAGACTCTGTCAGTGAGCCAGAAAGCAGCCCCTCATCAGACACTCAATCTGCTGGTACTCTTTTATTTTTGAGACAAGAGTCTCACTATGTTGCCCTCAGTAGAGTGTCATGGTGTCACAGCTCACTACCACCTCAAACTCTTGGGCTTAAGCGAGTCTCCTGTCAGCCTCCCAAGTAGCTGGGATCACAGGTCCACCACAATGCCCGGCTACTTTTTGTTGCAGTTGTCATTGTTTTACCTGGCCCTGGCCCAGCTGGTTCGAACCCACCAGCCTCGGTGCACGTGGCCAGTGCTGTAACCACTGTGTCACAGGCGCTGAGCCTATTTTTTTTTTTTTTTTTTTTGAGACAGAGTCTCACTTTGGCCCCCTCGGTGAGTGCTGTGGCATCACAGCTCACAGCAACCTCAAACCCTTAGGCTTAAGCAATTCTCTTGCCTTAGCCTCCCAAGTAGCTGGGATCACAGGTGCCCACCACAATGCCTGGCTAGTTTTTTGGTTTAGCAGGCCTGGGCTGGATTTGAACCCACCAGCCCTAGAGCATGTGGCCGGCACCCTAATCGCTGAGCTACAGGTGCTGCCATGCTGGCACTTTTCATCTTGTGCTTCCCAATCTCTGGAATTGTGAGAAATAAATTTCTATTGTTTATAAGCTACTCAGCTTATGGTATTTTGTGATAGTCTGAACACACTTAAGTCAGGAACTGTGACAGAGGTGGCAGGAGGAATTCATGTACACCAGATATTGCCAACAGTTAAGGCAATAAACAGAGACAGTATATGCTATGTGTTATCTTTTGGGTAAGAAGGAAAAAAAAGAATATATATTTGTATTTATTTGATTTTGGGATATGTATGAAACTAGTAAGTTATTACCTATGGGGGAGGGGACAGATGGGAGTAAGATTTCTCCATGTAGGCCTTTTTATATATTGATTTTTGAACTATGCAAAAAAACCTAGTGATAAAAAAAAAAACTGTGAAAAATGTTAGAAGGAATCAAACCACTCAAACAGGTGATGTCTTTTCTTTTTTTTTTTTTTTTGAGACAGAGCCTCTAGCTGTCACCCTGGATAGAGCGCTATGACATCACAGCTCACAGCAACCTCCAATTCATGGGCTCAAGCGAGTCTCTTGCCTCCGCCTCCCAAGTAGCTGGGACTACAGGCGCCCGCTACAATGCCTGGCCATTTTTTGGTTGCAGCTGTCATTGTTGTTTGGCGGGCCCAGGCTGGATTCGAATCCGCCAGCTCAGGTGTACGTGGCTTGCGCCTTAGCCCGCTGAGCCACAGGCACTGAGCCCAAACAGGTGATTTCTAAAGCTCCTTCCAACTGTGGCCATCTACCTTCTTCCTGTAGGAGGAAGAACCAGGCTGCTGGGATAAGGGAGCAGGTGAGGTGGTCGGGTCAGATAAATGTAGGGACTCTGATCAAGGGGTACCAATACCTTCACTCCCTTTCTTTACCATAAATTTCACCTTGGGCAAGGAGAGAGGCTTTAGCGATGTGGGCATGGTAGCACCACTGTTCAGAAGTTGGTTAGGGCCACTTCCACCTGGGTAAGAGCTGAGGAGGCAGGCAAAGAGATGGGAGGTTGGGCAAGGGCAGAATTTGCGGGAGGTAAGGGAAAGGACTCCTGGAAGTGTCTAGGGCTGCTGCAGGCAGGTTTTGGGGGTGTTTCAACAGATCCTTGCACAGAGGGCCAATTATAGGCCCCACATCAAGCCAGCTGGGGGTGAGATGAATCAGCCCCTGGGAACTGCACTGCTAAGAGCCCCAAGGCCACACCCCAGGAGTTCCAAGGCCCCTCATAACCCTGTTTAGAAAAACTTTTATCATTCTCCTATCCAAATATCTAGGGGCAGGGGCTGAACTACACAAATGAGAAGCAGGGACCCTCAGCATCACCTGCCAATCCAGCCTTACAGGCAACAGCAGGAGCAGCAGCATGGGGTCTTCTCTCCTTTTAAAATATTGATACACTTTTAAAAAAAGTTACTGAGTATTAGACAACTACCAGAGCTAAAGGATTGGAATAAATTTCAGAGTTCTGTGCCTGACTGGGTTTTTCTCAGTAGCTGCTGGGTTTTTAGAAAGCAGTAATAACAGCCATGATAATTCACCTTAATAATAGCCTGGCCTCCTCAGGGCTCTTTCATGTGCACAAATCCCAGAGCTGGGAAAACGGTAATTACCAAGCAGGTGCCACACCCCAATGATGATGTATTACTAATATATGAACACTGGCTGGGAAACTGAGGCCCAGGGAGAGGAATTTCTCCTTACATGGAACTAAGGATGCAGGTGCTGAGGGCCGTTAGGCAGTGGGAACTGAAGGGGCCTTTCTACACCTGCTGTGTTTTGGGAGGATGCTAAAGACAGGGGCACTTATTCTAGAGTCATCCAGACCTGGGTTTGAGGAGAAGGTGAAGAAAAACTCCACATATGTGTCCCCAGTCCCCTGCCAGGCTGCAGCAGGGTCTGGTAAATAGCTCTGGCTGGGAGTCAGGGCCTTTGCTTGAGCCCACATATCATCCTCCCAGGGTATCAAAAGCAGATAGACAGCTGCCTTAAGCATCTCTGCCATCTCTACCACAGGGTCAGTGAGGGCTTAGCCCTCTAACAGTCTCACGCCACAGGTGCAGTCCATGAAGTGGGAATGGGGTGCATCTTGCAGCTGGAGGATGGATCAGATCAAGAACAGGTCAAGAAGTGGCAAGATTGCTTCTTGGGGACCCAAGCCTATCTCCGTAGCCCCCTTCCATCCTTGTCACTGATCCTAAAATAAAGAGAGCAAGGCCCGTCTGGTCAGTGCTGTAGAAACCTACAGAGGAGGCCCAGTTGGCCTATGCCCTCCAAGAGGATAAGGGAGGGTGGGCAAAGTATCACGAGAGACAAAACATCTTTTCCCACTGTGACCAGGGAGGGAAGGGTAAAAATGGAAGCGTTGCGTATGCAGATCCATCCACAGCCTACCACATGCCTGCTACTGTAACAGATGCTGGAAACAGACAAAATCTTAGCTCCAGGGCCAAGCCAGGCAGCAACTGCTGACCTGTCCTCCAATCCTCCACATAGGTAAATGTTACAGGTCTGCAGGTAAATGTTAAGGGTCTTGCTTATTCTAATGGATTTGAAGTAGTTTTTTTCCCACATGTTAGAAAGCTGACCAGAGTCCCTGGGGGGGCCCTGGGATAATACTTTAACCCTCCAAGGGCTAGCTCTCTGTAATCTCGGGTTCAAGAACTGGCCCTCCTTGCTTTGTTTACTTAGATAGAGTCTCACTTGATTGCCCTCGGTAGAGTGCTGTGGCATCATATCTCATAGCAACCTCAAACTCGGGTTCAAGAGATCCTCTTGCCTCAGCCTCCCAAGTAGCTGGGACTAAAGGAGCCTGCCATAATGCCAGGTTATTTTTTTTAGAGACAAGGTCTCACTCTTGTTCAGGCTGGTCTCAAACTTCTGAGTTCAAGCAATCCACTTGCCTCCAGCCTCCCAGAGTGTTGAGATTACAGGCGTGAGCCACCAGCCCTGGCTCGCTCCCTGCTTTTAAATTCAGCCAGGCTTCTTCATGCATAAAAAATTAAGGCAGAGTAGTACTATGTAAAAGTATAGACCAGAGTCAGGAGTCCTGCCTGACACTCACCACCGTATGAATCACTTCCCCCTCTGGACTTCAGTTTCCCCATTTTTGACATAAGGACGTTGGAGTAGACTGTCTCCAAGACTCCTTCCAGACTATGGCTCTGTGTTGTTTTGATGTGGTGGCAGATCCCAGACTGATTTACATAAATTTGCATGTTCAATCAGAAATCCCAAACTCTAAGTACAGAAAATCCAATCAGTCCATTAATGCAGCCAAACTGGAGCTGGAGGAGGCTGCCAGGTCTGGGTGCGGGTTGTCAGAGGAGCTGCTAGTAGAAGGTGATGAACTGGGGGAAGGGCCAAGGGAAGAGGGGCAAGAAAGGGCATTTGTTCTGAGATGTGGCTCTGGTGACCCAAGATCCACTTCGGTTGTCAGGCAAAGATCCTTTCTCATGCTTCTATCAGGGCCTCTGGCTGGCCAGCCTCAGAGCCACACCCCAAGAGGGAGAAGCAGCAGTCTCTGCCTAGTAACAGCTGCATCCTTCACTCTGACAGGGACTCCACCATTAACCATGTTCTGGGAAACTGACCTCCCTGGGAACTTACATTATTCAAGGGCACACAGCAGTGAGGAAGGTTTCCTTGGGGTCTAAATACTTTCTGCTGTAACTTCACTCTGATAGACAGTAGGATCCAGGGCAAAAGGCTCCCCAGGCCCAAGAGAGCCAGCAGAGGGAAATGCAATATGGGAGAATGTGCCCGATATCCAAGCAAACCCAGTGCCCTAAACCACCACCTCTCCTTCAACATTTCCCTTTGCCTGGGAGACGAAGGATGAAAACAAACAAGAACTCGAAGGTCTTTGGCTCTTTGGCTGGAGAGCAAGTCCCAACCTGGAGAGCCTGACTCCTGAGAAAGCTCTACCTCCACAAGGAAACAGGCCTGGAAAAGATGGGGTGGGGGCAGCTTTTCCTCACTGATGCTGCTCCGGGGCTGGACTGACAGGGCCTTGGTAGCTGGATTGCTGGGTAGCTTGGGTAAGGGTAGCAGAGAATATTCTTTAGTCCCCTGCTTGGGAGCTGGGGGTATAAGGGCAGAGGTGGGGTGGGTAGGGCCAAGGAGTGGGATGGGCAAAAGCATGGGGCCCTCCTTGCCTTCTTCCCATAAGAGGGCGGGTGAGTGTGCTGTGTTCCCTGGCCCAGATCCTAAAACAAGTCCCAACAGCTGAGATGTAAACTGTCTCCTGGGAATCTGCTTACCCTTCTGGCCCTTGGCTGCCTCCTCTTCTTTCGGCCCCTCCCCAAAGGACCTACTTAAAGACTGGCCTGGCCAGGATGTCTCATCAGGGGCCCTGACGGGTAGGCCAAACCCAAGCCAGCAGGAGTTCATATCCCAAGGCACCAGTGGTGTGAAGGACAGAGATTACAGAAGCAGAAGAAGGGATTTTGCTCTCTCTACCACAAAGCTCTAATCCCAAGTAATTGTGATTTAGAACCATAACATCCAAAACTCTATCTCTCTAAATTGAGACATCCTGCCAAAGCACCTTTCTTTCCTAGAGATTCACCCATCAAAGAAACCATTCAATGTCAAAAAGTGGAAGAGAATGTTAGAGCTTTTGAGTCTAACTGCTGAGTTTTAACAGTGGGGGAAACAACCCAAAGAGGCAAACTTGGCCAAGGTCACCCAGCAAGATAGGAGGAGCAAGATCCAGAGCTTCTGACTCTCAGTCCATATTGATAGAGCTTGGTTCCCATATACATAGGTTTTTGCCTGCCTGTCATGAAGAGCCTTCTTCCCTCCAGCCCAGGACATCTGCCTCTCCAGGTTCTCACTCTCCCAGAAGGCTGGAGCTGGAGTAATATGGAGAGCTGAAGCAACCTCATGCAAAGACCACAGCCTTTGAAAACAAATTTGAACTATGTGGGTATCTTCACATACAGGAATGTACATGGTTACCCTGGGGTAGAAAACACACTAACCTCAGCTTATTCTTAGGAAAATGGGGGACCAATTCGAAAAGTGAATTGTATGTCTGCCTTACTGCAAGCCAAGGTGTTTCAGAAAGCCAGGTGATATAATGTCTGCAAGAGAGGGTCTTCTATAAGGTATCTGGGCTAGGTTCATTTCCCCAAAACTACTGACCACAAAATGGTTAGACACCAACCCCCTCTCTGCTGTTTCCCAGGCCCACTCCTGTCCCAGGCCTCTGCTTCCAAGCACTTCCTCTGGCTGGCAAAAGTTCTTGGGCAGGAGGATCCATGGCAAGGGGAGAAGTGGTAGGGAGGAATGTCTCTACAGCCAGAGAGCCCCTCAGCTTAAGAACCTGGCAAATTTTTAAGAAGTAGCAGCTGGAGAGACTGGGTGGACTTGGCTGATCCAAGCCTGAGATGCCTGGAAAATCAGGCCTATGGGAGGTGAGGGCCCTCCGTGGCCTTGGGGCAGTGCCAGGGCTGGAGAGACCGCGGGGCCGTGGGCCAAGGATAAAGAGAGGGGAGCTGGGGTCTGGACAGCCGCTTTCTTAGTCAGGCACAGATAAATTCTCTGCATTCTTTTGGCACCGCAGCCAGGACCCAAAGAGCCTTTTCTGCAGGCGCTGCTCAGTATCTACTCGGTGCCCAAATCTTCTCCCTCAGCTTTTCTTTAGCGTGCAGCCTGCCAGGTTCCCTCCTCCTTTCCCGAAGCCCCTCAAAGCCCCAAAGGGTAGTTCGAGATCGGGTCTTACCGCCTCTCCCCACCTCCTCCACGCCCTACCACCCCAGGCCACAGGGACTGGACAGAGAGCGAAAAGAGAGCCAGGCTCGTCTCTGCGCCTGCGCTTTGGGGATCGAGTTCCCCCCTCCGCCTGGCGCAGCAACCTGGCACCGTTAAGTGGCACCTCAACTGTGGGATGCGAACGGGGTGGGATGCGCAGTTGGGGCAAGGTCAGAGCTTTCAAAGAGGGAGGGTGACCGGCCCCCGGAACATCCCCCACTACCGAAAGTTTCCCTTCCGGGGCCACGGAGTGTGCGCGAGGACGGCGCGGGGGGCGGGAGGGAGTGGGGTGGGGGTGGGCAGAGTAGCAGCCGGACACCCCCTGCCCCGGGAGAGTGCGGCGGGAGGGAGGGGCAGGCAGCGACGTCTGGGTAGGAAGCCGTGACGCCCCCTCCTACCCAATGCTGCCACGAAAGCCTTACCCTCCACACCCCCCACCCCCTAGCCCGGAGCTTACGGATTTCTTCCCATTCTCACGTCGCCCTTTAAATCCCAAGTAGGCCCAGAACTCACTAAAATCAGGTGTTGAGCAGGAAGAGGGCAGGCCGGATCCGCCAGGTCCATGGCTGCGGATCGCGGGCGGGGGATAGAGAAAGGGGGTGCCGGAGCCGCCTCTCTTGATGTCAAGGCTTTAAAGGGGCCAGTGAGACCCGCCCCTCAAGAAGACCCCGCCTCCCTCCTCCCGCGCAGCCAATCCACGTTTATCCTTCATGCGCGCCCCTCCCAGCCCGCTCCAGATGTTCCCAGGACGAGAGCTAAGTCTGCCCGGCCCGCGCGCGCGGCTTCCGCCCGGGTGGGAAGGACCTCCCCTCCCCCTACAGAGAAACACTTTCCTCAGGCCCTGCCGGGCCTGGTAAACCTCCTCAGGGCCTGGGTAGGGGACCCTGGGCTGGGCCGGGCGGAGGCGCAATGGGGACATTTAGGGTGAATAAAACTAAGTGGGTGCGCGCGGGCCCACGGGCATGCGCGTTTGCGTCTGTGGGGCTGGGCGTGCACGTGTATATGTGGTTGTGGGCGTCGGTGTTTGTAATTTGCCTTCCTGCATACGTGTTAGGTGTAAATCCATGGGAAAGGCTTGAGTGCCTCACCGGCCTTAAATGCTCCCGCCTCCCTCTTCCTCCTCCAGGATCCGGTCCTCCGAACAATCAGGAAAACGGCGATCGTTGGAGGGCAATGCTGCTCGCTTCTTCTTGGGTTTTGGAGGGGGGAATGCTGGGCACAAAAAGGATACAGCCTTGTTCTCAGCCACTTGCTATCTCAGTAGGGGGAGTTCGTACAAGCTGCATAAAGAAAAGCAAATAGCCCACCCTGCCCCTGCACAGCCTCAGAATTTTCAATACCATTACCATTGGTCCTTAAACACGTATTTGGCCTTGCGTGGATAGCATATAATCGTCACAACTTGCATGGTATTGACTAGCTCAGAAAAGGAGGTTATGAACTAGGTTCTCCCAGGAAAATACAAAGGAATCCCTAGACACAGTCTATGCTCATTTTACTAAAATTGCTTTTGTGGGTATACACAGGATGTGACTTAAGGCGTACGTATATTATTAGTCCAATAAATGAAGTATGCGAATTTAGTGTGCTCAGATTGGAGAGGACTAATTAAGAGTTCTCTGACGGAGGCTTATTTAAAAATGGGATTCAAAGGGCTGAGAAAACTTTGAGTAGGAACCAGACAGGATAAGGACCAGAAGACTAAGGTAGGAAAGAGCAAATTTCTGCATGGGACAGTGAGCAGATCACTTCGGTAGGTTGGGAAGTGGGAGAAGTTAATGGAGGAGGTTTTGTATGGAGGAAATCAGAATGAGGATATAGGCAAGGCATGATAGAGAAATCATTTTGGGTTCTTGAGCATAGGTGTAGCTTGAAAAGAGTGCCTAAGGGCTCGGCGCCTGTGGCTCAACGGGCTAAGGCGCCAGCCACATACACCTGAGCTGGCGGGTTCGAATCCAGCCGGGCCCGCCAAACAACAATGATGGCTGCAACCAAAAAATGGCCGGGCATTGTGGCGGGCGCCTGTGGTCCCAGCTACTTGGGAGGCGGAGGCAGAAGACTCGCTTGAGCCCAGGAATTGGAGGTTGCTGTGAGCCGTGATGCCACTGCAGTCTATCCAGGGTGATAGCTTGAGGCTCTGTCTCAAAAAAAAAGAAAGAAAGAAAAGAGTGCCTAAGGACAGTTTTTGTTGAAACTTAAAAAGATGTAAGGATGGTTACTCCCACCAGCTCTCTCATTCAGTTTTTCCTTAAAAGTTTTTTTTTTGAGACAGAGTCTCACTTTGTCGCCCCTGGTAGAGTGCTGTGACGTCATAGCTCACAGCAACCTCAGACTTTTTGGCTCAAGCAAGTCTCTTGAGGGGACTGGGCTGGGCCAGGCGGAGGCACCACAACACCCACCTATTTTTTAGAGACAGGGTCTCACTCTAGCTCAAGCTGGTCTCAAACTTGTGAGTTTAGGCAATTTGCCTGCCTCGGCCTCCCAGAGTGCTGGGATTACAGGTGTGAGCCACTATGCCTAGCCAGCTTAAAAGTTTTTAAATTGATTTATCCTTAATAAATGCACAGGTCTTAGGTTCTCTGTTTTGTGAATTTCAACAATAATATACACCTACGTAACAACCAATGCCCAAAGCTTCCTCATGCCCCTTCCCTGCAATTTTCTGAATTCTGTTACAATTGTCACTGTATAGTTTGTCCACTCTTGTATTTCACACAAGTGGAATCTTACAATATGTACTCTATTGTGTTTGTATCTTTAGCTTAGCAGTGTTTTCAAGATCCAGCTATGTGGTTTTTTTTTTTTTTTTTTTGAGACAGAGCCTCAAGCTGTCACCTTGGATAGAGTGCAGTGGCATCACAGCTCACAGCAACCTCCAACTCCTGGGCTCAAGCGAGTCTCCTCCTCCACCTCCCAAGTAGCTGGGACCACAGGCGCCCACCACAATGCCCGGCCATTTTTTGGTTGCAGCCGTCATTGTTGCTTGGCAGGCCCAGGCTGAATTCGAACCCGCCAGAGCTCAGGTGTATGTGGCTGGCGCCTTAGCCCGTTGAGCCAAGATCCAGCTATGTGTTATCAGTAGTCTGTTCTTTTTTATTGCTAATATACCACTGTATGAATACATCACAATTTATCCATGGGTATTTGAGCATTTCCAGTTTTAGTCTATTATGCACTTGATCTTAGCCAAAAGGCTCAGATGTGATAGTTTTGGTCAACTATGAATAAGGCTGCTATAAACATTGTGCAGATCTTTTTATAAACATGTTTTCATTTCTTTTTTACCTTTTTAAAAAATGATAGCTAGTGGCATCTTTGGAAGGCTATAACATTGATTCTTATTCATCCAATCATCTAACATTTAATGAACAGGGAATTGGTGGCCTAGTCCTGGGATCACACCAAAAATTGGTCCTTTCCTTGAGGGACTTAAAAGTCCAATAAAACTCTACATATCTGTTGCATTCCTAAGCCTTAGGGTGGAAA
Organism: Arctocebus calabarensis; assembly: GCA_963573935.1. Classification (NCBI taxonomy): domain Eukaryota; kingdom Metazoa; phylum Chordata; class Mammalia; order Primates; family Lorisidae; genus Arctocebus; species Arctocebus calabarensis. The sequence continues at coordinate 17,614 of CAUYON010042256.1, forward strand.
ACCTTAAATCTGTCAGGCATTTCTAACTACTTTTGGGTGTTTGAAGTAAATGAATTTTTAGATGTAAGCAGAATGGCTAGATTCTTTTTTACTTTTCATTCATGTTTATCCCTGTTTAATAAACACAGCCAGAACATCTGCATTTGTCAGAGCAAGTACCTGCCCTCCTTGCTTAAAGGCCTTCCTTACTTGATAATTCAGGCATTCAGATTTTGGTAGATTCTCTGTGCTTCATAAACCTTCCTCTCTACTGACAGGAGGTGAATGAAGGGTAGCTACCATTGTTCCATGATCCCTTTCTGTCTTTTGATGAGGCTCAAGATACTTCCATTCCTCAGTGCTGTTTAATCAGATATTTTTCTTCACTTGAGTTGTCTGTATTACAAATTAAACTTCTGAGGTCTTTGGTAGCTGGAAGCTTTGGTAACAAACCAGTTTGGTGGTATGGTCTAACTATGCATAGTGCTGATGACTGGTAGATGGCATCTCAGAGAACCAGTCTATCACTGCTAGTATCAGTATTTTGTATGGAGTTTCCTGCTTTAATACAACGTGGTCATTGGTTTGGTGTTGGGGCATTTTCATTCCTCAGAGGTTGACATTGTAGCCATTTAGGCACTGGGTTATACTGGTTGATAAACTGTCAGGAGATGGTTGGTTTGGTAGTTAGCCACTCAAGACCTTTTATTTATTTATTTATTTATTCATTTATTTTTTTGAGACAGAGCCTCAAGCTGTCACCCTGGATAGAGAGCCGTGGCCTCACAGCTTACAGCATCCTCTAATTCCTGGGCTCAAGCGAGTCTCCTGCCTCTGCCTCCCAAGTAGCTGGAACTACAGGTGCTCACCACAACGCCCGGCCATTTTTTGGTTGCAGCCGTCATTGTTGTTTGGCGGGCCTGGGCTGGATTTGAACCTGCCAGCTCAGGTGTACATGGCTAGCACCTTAGCCCATT
>CAUYON010042259.1:0-25743 GCA_963573935.1 Arctocebus calabarensis
AAAACTGCAGATGCTGGCATGGATGTGGAGAGAAGGGAACACTTTTACACTGCTGGTGGAACTGCAAACTGATACAACCTTTTTGGAAGGAAGTATGGAGAACTCTCAAAGAACTCAAGCTAGACCTCCCATTTGATCCTGCAATCCCATTACTGCAATCCCATCACTACACAGAAGGGAAAAAATCCTCTTATCATAAGGACACTTGCTCTAGACTGTTTATTGCAGCTCAATTTACAATTGCCAAAAATGTGGAAACAGGCTAAATGCCCACCAACCCAGGAATGGATTAACAAGCTGTGGTATATGTACAGTATGGAATATTATTCAGCCATTAAAAAAAAACATAGACTTTACAGCTTTTGTATTAATCTGGATGGAAGTGGAACACATTATTCTTAGTAAAGCATCACAAGAATGGAGAAGCATGAATCCCTTATACTCAAGTTTGATATGAGGACAATTAATGACATGGTGGGGGGAGGGGAGAGAAAAGAGAGAAAGAATGAGGGAGGGGTGGGGAAAGAAAGAGCAGAGAGAGGGGAGGAGCGAGGAGGGGGGGTCTTGGTATGTGCCACACATTTTGGGGCAAAACATGATTATAAGAGGGACTTTACCTAACAAATGCAATCAGTGTAACCTGTTGGGGGGGGAAGTTGTGCAGTTAATAAAAGTTATCTCAGAGCAGCTTCTTCCTGGAGATACTTTTACCAATGTAGATTTCTTTTATAGATGTAATTTTTTTTTAACCAAAGGGCAGCTTTTCAGAGCTATTTCTCTGTCTGCAGTTTCTCAAAATACTCAGCTCAAAATATGCAAAAGAAATATATTTTGGGGTTGGCATATTCTGGTCTCATAGAGTCATATTTAGGGGTGGTGGGTCCAGAGCCCCAGGGAGAGTGATGGGAAAGTTCTGAGACTAGATGGTGGTGATGCTGAACCACATCTTGAGTTTCCTCAATGACATGGAGTGGTCCACTTTGAAATGGTTAGGATAATAAACTGTATGTTATATGCATTTGGCCACAACTGAAATGAACAAATGAATGCATTAAAAACTGCTAAAAAGAACTGCAACCTCTTTTGAAGAAAATAGGACTTCACTCTTCCGCTCATCCTTGCATACTGATCACCTACTATGTGCCAGGCACTCGTCTAGAGATGAAGGCTATGGGCATGAACAAGACAGACTACGTCTCTACTGTGAAATGTCATAAACCCCAGGGGAAGGGAGAGAAGCTTTAAACAGTTAGGAAAAACTGGTGATTTCAGAAGGTGTGAAGTGTTGGGAAGGCAAGGAAAGCTGGAGAATGAGGGTGGGGTGGGCAGAGACTGGTAAGGTGTGGTGGCAGGTAGGACACCAGGGGAGGGACAATTCAGCTGAAGACTAAGGATGCCTTCTTGCCCCTACCCCCATCCCACTGGGTCAGCGTTGGAAAGCTGCATGGGAGGGACACTCAAGCATAGGGAGCCCCGGGTACCAGGCCCTGAAGGGAATAGATTTCTGTTGCAGAAAGGGGAATTTCTCTTCCCGGTGCGGCTGGAGTAAGGACGGAGAAGCAGATGACCAGGACTCTGTCAAAGGATGTTACGTCTCTCCAAGGAAAACTAGGAATATCAACCCACTGCCTTCCTGGCACAACCTCAGCACCCAGACCCTGTCTCCTTCATACACCCAGCTCCTGACCATGCTCCAGTTGCGTCGTCCAGCCGCACAGCCGGGTCTGTCCTGGCCGCCCAGGGCCCAGCTTCTCACCTGGCTGCACACAGGAATCACCCCAGGCGTCATAAAAGTCTGTATGTTCAAGGCCCCTGGACAACTTGACCCAGGACCTGGGGAGGGAGGGAGGGGCTCCTGGGCTCTGGGACGTGAGGCTCCCGGGTGTTTAGGGTGCTCCTGAGCCTTTCTCTACCTGCTGACACATTCTCATGTCATAGTCAGCTACAATTGCTTCCTCAAGTGCAAGATGCACATTACATATCTCTCTTTAGATAAGGTATCTGAACCCGAAGCAGTGAGTATCAAGCAAGGAACTTGAGGCCCAGTGATACCCAGTGAGGAGGAAGAGGGAAATTCAGATGACCCTGAAATACCAAGATCCATCTGCAGCTGCTGTTTTACACGGAGGCAAGGCTCCTTTCCCTGGGTCCCCTTAGGTAGATGTGTCAGGGAGACGTGGTTGGGGTGGGCTTCAGGCAGAGCCATTCACTGGTTTGCACACCTTGATTTTGGGAGGGGGAGCCAGCAGATGCTCCTGTGGAGTGGGGCCACCTCTGCCTCCACCTTGCATCCTCTGTGTTCTGGGGGGGAACTTTCTGGAATATTCCCTGTGAATAAAATGTCTGCCTTGCCTTCCTTGGCTCTGTGTGAATTCATTTCATCCCCACAGCAGCAATCTGCTTTAGATCCTCTCATTATTCTCATTTTGCAGTTGGGGAAACAGAGGCACACAGAAGCCCAGTAACTGTGAAGGCCATACTGATGATCAGCAGTGGATGCAGGCAGTGCGGCTGCAGGGCCCACCATCCGAATTGCTCCTGGATCCTGCTAAACTCTGGCTGTTTTCTGACTCTCTGGGATGTAAACACAATGCCAGAGAAAGGGGCAGTGCCTCGGTCCCTCTGGGTAGCTGCAACACAGCACCATAAGCTGGGCTTATACACTACAGAATGTTCTTGCTTACAGTTCCAGAGGATCAAGGCAGCTGCACATTGCGTGAGTGTCTGCTTCTTGGTTCACGAGCAGCTATCTGCTCTCACGTCGCAGAAGAGGTGAGGCAGCTCACTGAGGTCTTTTTCCTAAGATTACTAATCCCATTCATGAGGGCTCCCACCTCTGAATCACTTCCAAAGATTCCCATCACACTGGGAATCAGGTTTCAACATATGAAATTTAGGGGGACACGAGCATTCAGTCTACAACAGGTGGGCAGCTCAGATCCCCGAGACCTTCCAAGAGAAATAGTGGGCTTAACAAAAGTTGCATTTCTCATTCACCAAACTGGGAGACTGAGATGTTTTCCGGTTCCAAATGCAAATCACTGGGTAACTTCGGGGGAAGAGCAGCTGCTACTGAGGACTCCGCCTCTACGTGTGTCCCTCGGCTGGAACCGACTCCCTGGGCCCCGTGGCCTCCTTCCTGTCCTCTTTCTTCCTTCCCCTCCCTCTGATGGTCATCATTAGTTTAGCACCACTGGGGGGACCTTTTCAGTCTAAGTGGATGACTCCTCCCCACAAACCTTTGAGGTCAGAAGTTGCATCATCCATTTTTATAGAATGAAAAACTGAGAAACAGCAATATAAAGGAAATTGCCTGAAAGATCCATGCTGGGTCAGTGGCCAAGATGGCACCCAAGGCCCATATGGTCTTGACCAAGTCTTAAGCCATTGCTTCTTCTCCATTTCCTGTTTTTCCTCTTTTCGTTTTCCCCTTGACTCGGGATGAATATTTATATTCTTATTTTTTAATAAGGGAAGATGAAGATTGGTCAGGAAAAGAAAAAACAACTGGAAGCAGGAAGGAGTTAAAAATCACTTCTCCTTGTTAGCTGATTACAGGATTCTTTCGAGCGCCCCACAGCTGTGGTTCTGTACACAGGCCGCTCCAAATTGCACCGAGGCAAGAGAAGTTTCACAATAATCATGTAGAATCTATTTATTCCTGGCTGCTAATGTAGATGCATTCCGCCCACTTCATATCTGCATAATTGGTGCTACAGCAGAGGACAGAAGTCACTCTCAGCAGAAGTAGCTGCCGTGAAATACAAGTGGTCCCACCTCCCAGGGATGCTGCCGTTCTCTCTTGGGGTCTCACGCAACCCCACCCCATTTCTTAGAAGCCCCTCTACTAGAAAGGATGGGGACTGTCATTAGAGGTGGATCCTGATTTCTGGCTATCATGGACACCTGTGGGTTTTGCCTGTTGGCCATGTTCCTTTAAGAACTACCCCTCTCCATGGGCTCGGGGGCCCACCCAGTTCATGGTGCCACGGATGAATGTGAGTGCAAGCCTGGAAAAATCCAAGACCCACAGTCTCATCCCCAAAGATGGGCTCCATAATGGCTGATGACCCAAACCAGGCGCATGAGCACTTCGTTGGAAATCTTAGTCTAACTTTTGGGAAAACACGTCTCTTCCCACCTTGGGATTGTCCAGTCTGCAAATGTGGTTTCCATCTCACCGCAAGAGCCAAATTCCTTATCCTCGGTGCTTAATAACAGTGGGTTGGGTGTTCGTTCAGGCCCATCTTTTCTCTCTCTAGTGGGACCTACAAAATGTCTTTCTATCTGCTCAGTAAAAGCCAAGTCTCTTCCCTAATTTCTGCAGCTGTTCATCACAACCACTTCCCTCCCTTACTTGTCCTCCCCCTTCTCCCTTGCAGTTAAATGTGGCCATGTGGCTGTGTCCTAACCTAAGTGACACAGGCGCTTTTCCATCCTGGTTCACACAGTCTCCCAACGCCATCCTCTTCTCCTTCTAGTCTCATGGAGCACCTGGTTGCCAACACCCAGGGTTGCCTGTGTCTGCATGTTCAGAGGGCAGTGCCTGCATCAGCCTGGGGCCCTGAATGGCTACATGGACTGAGCCTCCTGCCCTCTGTCCCCACTCCTCCTGTTCCCTACCTGACTTTATATGAGCAAAAATAAACTCTGGTTTGTTAAGCCACAAATAGTTGGGGGGTTGTCTGTTGTAGCTGCATTAACCTTAATGGAACACCATTGAGCGGTCTTCCTCCCACTATCCCACATGCAAGGAAAATTTATACAGTCCCTGTTCAGAATGATCCTCTACTCCATCAGCCATTTCTCTAACTCTGTTTTTTGTTGACCTGTCTTCCCAAGATCTTGCCTTTTGAAACTCTCACACTAAAAACTGGATCCGTCTATGCCAAGCTCTGCTCTGATGCAATCACACACAGGCCTGACTGGACAGAGAAGGGGAAGGAAGAGAGCAAAGGAAGGGCAAGGGGACCTTGAAGCCCCTGGGTGTTGTAGTGTCAATGCACAGGGTTAGGATTGCAAGCTCAGGGGATGGAATAAGGAAGTATCGGAGGGAAATGACAAGACAAGAGAGCTGGGGGGTCTGGGTCTCCCATCACCTGGGCAGTTTGCCAGTTGAGGCTGAGTGACAACTAGTGCTGTGAGTCCCCAAAACAGAGAGGGCTGGAGAAATCCAGGAGGGCTTCCTGGAAGTGGGAGTTAAGCTTGCTTTTAAACCACGAATAAGACAGGCTGGGCAGAGGAGAAGACAGGGCACATCAGGTAATAAGTACAAGTGTCTGTAAGCATGTGAAGTTGGGAAATGCACAAATTCAAATATCTCCCTCTCAGCTGGGCATGGTAGCCCACACCTGCAATCCTAGCATCCTGGGAGACCACAGAAGATGGATCAGGAGTTTGAGACCAGCCTAGGCAAGAGCAAGGTCCTGCTCTACTAAAATTAGAAAAAAAAAAAAATAGCTGGGTGTTGTTGTGGTGGACACCTATAGTCCCAGCTACTCAGGAGGCTGAGGCAGGAGGATCACTTGAGCCTAAGAGTTTGAGGTTGCTGTGAACTATGATACCGTGGAACTCTACCCAGGGTGACAGAGTGAGACTCTGTCAAACAACAAACAAACATCTCCCTCTCTTCCTTTCCGCACAGCAAGGTCCTGCCTGAGCTTAAACCGCAGGAGGACGGATGTGACACTCCAAGGACAACTTTCAGGCAATGAAGACTTTCGACATCGCAAAGGGAGATGATGAAAATACATTCTTTCCTGACTGAGAGAGAAGTGAGAGGAATATTTTCTGTCCACTTTTATTCAGCCTGGCAGTCACACCAGGGTAGGAGCTGAGTTTTCTGCAGAGCTCGGACTCCTGGGACTTGGACAGTTGCCAGAGCCTGGCACGTGGTGGCATTTTGGGGCTGAAGGAGGGAAGTGGATGGGCTAGATCAAGCTTCCCCCAGTCTGTTGACCACAGCCCTCAGGTCACCTACTTTACATGGTCACCAGTGCACACATAGAAATGCCCACACATGCACTTCACATGTACACAAATGCACACACCAGCATGCACACATTCAGACTCAGGCACGTAAAAGTACACACATATACACACTTCATGGCTTCTGGAGGCCACACATACCCTGGGCTCATGGCTATATCCCTCTGGCCTCTGCTTCCATCTCACATTTTCTCTGACTCTCTTGTCTGTACTTCCCTTTATAAAGACCCAGTGACCACATTGGTCCCACCAGGATAATCTCCCCTTCCCAAGATTCTTAATTTATTCACTTCTGCAAAGACTTGTTTGCTCTGTAAGGTGACACATTCCCAGGTTCCGGAGAGTAGAACACTAGCATCTTTCAGGCCATTATTCAGCCTAACACAGCTGAGCATTTCAGAAGCAGACCCTGAGGTGGGTGCAGAGTCAAGTGCAAAAGTTAAATTCTCATTCTGCCCCTGAAGCATTCGCCCTGATCCTACATCTGCAGGGCCCCAGGCACCAGTCCCTCCTTTATCTTGCACCTGGCTGCTTCCCTCGCATCACTTCGGTCCAGGCACTGGCCCTCCAAACTGTCTCAACTCCAGACAAAGGGACTGGGATTTCAGCAACATCTATGATTGGCTCAAGAACCGCCCCGCCATCCCTACCCCAGGAGAGATGTCAATTTCCAGCCATTTCTGGCTCTCTCTACAGTCAGGCAGTGTGGCTCTAGCTGATCCCTGGAGGAGACCAGCAGTGTGAGCCATTAGAAGGAAAAGCACCCTGGGGAGCCATTTGTACCCCCAGCATCTCCTTGTAGGATTAGGCTGCAGGCAGGGACAGGTGCTCAGAAAGGATGGAAAGGCCGCTCACTGGATTTTCAGGGAGCATGGCCTGAAAATGCTGCACTTACCATAGGCTGTATGCTTGGTACTCCTCATTTTATCTGATTCTACTTCATTTTTTAAATGCCAGTGGCAGCATATACAATCAGCATTATGATCCCTGCCAGCTGATCACTGTTTGTAAAAGGCTGGAGCAGATCATGAGTCAACATAGGGCCTGGCCACCCCACAGTCCTGGACAGACAGGACTTGACCTTGGAATCACAGTGACACTGAAGTCACACTGCATTCCACCGTTGTTACAAGACAGGAGACATGGACAATACATAAAGAATGGGCTTGGTGGTGTGCTAATAAAACTTTATTTACAAAAACAGATAAAGGACCAAAAAGAAGTAGATACTTTCTTTCCTCAGCCAACAAAAGGTGATGTAGCAGTCCTTGCCTCTTTTATTCTGTTCAACTGTCAAAAGGATAGATTTCTTTTCTGATCAGTTTGCATCCTGGAGCCCTTAGTTAGAGAGAGTGACAGGTGCATGTGTGACAATCAATGCCTGTTGCCATTGTGGTTTGCCCTGGCTGGAGTTCTTACCCTGTCTGGGCTTTCTAATTTCTCAAACAGGATTCTTTGGGCTAAATTTTTCTGTCATTATTACAACTAGCCAGAAAACATTCGGGAATTTTCAAATCAAACAAGGAAATTTAAATTTTTCAATTGGTAAAGTAACAATCCAGCAAATTGTGAATCACTTCAAAATATACAAGTGTGAACATGAGGCCATGTGAAATCCTGACACTCTGGGGAAGTAGCAGTGACTGCCCTCCCTGAGTAGGTGGTCCTTGAAATGTAGCCCCTCAGCTGCCCCTCTAAGGAGATGCTCTTGGGCCCCCACTACAGAATCCCCAAGGAAAGGCAGAACTTTTGGAAAGGAGACTTGGTTTGCAGGTTGGCAGGTGGCATTACATTATTAAATAGCATTTATATTCTCTTCTGGAATGAAAAATAAATGGCCATTCAATGTGAAAAATTTGGAAGAGTACAAAGGATAAAAGAAATTTATGCTTTTATCAAGGGGTCCTGCCCCTTACAGCATTTTAATATTATTTCTATTCTGACTTTGCCCTATGCTTATTTTTATTGGTGCAGTTACTGTCATCTAATATTATCTTCTTTATAAGTATTCAATTTGCACACATGAAAAGGATACATCGGACACCAAGTGACACAATAATCAATTCATAATGACTTAAAATGACACTGTGTATATTTTTGTGGGAAGGCAGAATAAGAGCACCTGGGGTTTGTGTGGGGACTTGGTGATGGTACCAGATTCTTCCCTATCTTTTCCATGACGTGTTAAATGCATAAATTTCTTCCCTTATATTTTGTGAATTGCTCATTTTATTGGTTTGTTTAAATAAAATGTTAACAAAAAATCAGATTTGCATTAGATACACATTTACCATACACAGATTTTACTACATTCTTTCTGCTAAGAGAAAGAGAAAAAATAATTTATATAATGGGAGTGACCATGTCTTCTCTTTGCCTCTAGGGTGAAGGTGGGTGTGGCACTCCTGTCCCCTCAGACAGTCTGAACCCCTAACGGCCTTTCATAAGGAAACACCCCATAACCCTTGGCATACTATTCTATATTTAGGCGGCAGTGGAGAAGATTTCTCAAATCCTATATACTGGGATTTGTCAAAATATGCTTGTAAAGACCCACATAGTATTTTTAGCTTTGTCACAACTACTACATTCCACCATAGTTACAAGACAGCAGCCACAGACAATACATAAAAGAATGGGCTTGGTTGTATGCTAATAAAACTTTATTTACAAAAACAGGTAAAGGTCCGGATGTGTCCCACAGACTACAGTTTGCCCGATCTTGCTATACACAAGTTGCTACTTTTGCCTTAGGGGAGTTGTTTAATCTTCAACCTCCTTCCCAGTCACACAGTAGGAGGCTTGAAAAGTGTGGCCCCCCTTTTCCTCTGCCCATCTCTGACTTCTGCATTTTCCATGTAACAAACCAGAAGGGTTTCCTCAGTAGGCAGTGGTGCTGCACTGGCAAGCATCATTGTCTTCCAAAATGTCTTTCTCCATGGGTGATGGCGATGAAGGGCATTCCATTTTTCCAGGAAAACTCAAGTGATACCCTCTTAAGAAAGGCTTATCTTATGATGCCAGCCCTAGAGGGAAGACGGGTGTAGGGGACCCACCATGCAACGTCTGCATGAAGACCCCCATTGCTCCCAGCTTCTGTTTTCTCTGATTCAAAAGTGTTCTTTTGTTTGCTTTTCACTTATGATGAAATCCCAGGCAGCCTCACTTCCTTCCTGTGCCCAAACCAATACATCCTTGTCCAAGTACAACTGCATGACATTCATCAGCCAAGTTTTAATTGCTGGGAAAAGCCGTGCTTCTAAGAATCCATGAGTTTTGTCCACTATTGTGGATTTTCTGGGTTGCAAGCCTTTGCATATTAGTAGATTCAAGAACATGGAAAGAATAACTTGCTAAGAAGATTTCTATGAGTGTTATTATGGAGAAATTTCCTTTGGAGTTTAATTTGTTTATTTAGGAAAAATATCACCAAGTTGAAGCTGGAAAAACTCATAAGACCACAGATATTTTAAAAGCTTATTATATGTTTGAAAGAAATTAAATTAGTGACTAACAATTATGTATTAGAATATAAACATTACATAAAACTCAGTCAATTCAGTCACACTGGGCCCCTATTCATATATGGCAAAAATTGGCCAGAGTTGAATATAAGGCTATGTCTTTAATGGAGATACCAGTTTTCCACAGTCCCCATCTCTCCTTATTGTCTGAAACCTGCTCTATTCGACACATTCACATTGCCTGACTGGCCTCTCTAGATTTGAGTTTGTGGTCTCTGGTATAGGGACGGCTTTGTTAACATCTTATTCAACAATTTTTCATTGAGCATGCAAGTTGGAGCAAATACCATTAGTCATACATTCGCAAATCAGACAGGCACGGTCCCTGCTTCAGGGGGCTTATATTCAATCAGACAACAAAGGCCCTAATATTGTATGGTGGAGAAGCACAATTTAGCATTTGCAATGCTATATCACACAGTTGGGACTTGGCCAATAAAATCTTTGCTGTGTGTTAATTTTCACTTCTTGGTGGCAAAGTATAAAGTTGCAGTCATTCTGGAAAGTTTTGGTTATATTTGAGATTCTTATTGGTCTTGGAAATGTTAAGCTTTCTTCCTGAATACCCAACATCATTTGTGCCTTCTAGCCTCTCAGCAATGCCATAATTGATACCTCAGGATTATCAATAGTCTACAAAAAACACACACATATAAATTTTGAACTTGTCAGTAAAAATCCTCATCCAATGAAAACTCTTTAACCACCCTTCAGAAACTGCAAACTTAAAACCTTCATTTTATGATCAGAGGGTGTGCTAAGAAATTTTAGAGAAAATCTCTCCACTTCTCTAGGACTCCTATGATAAAGCTACACCCACACTGATGATCTCCCTGAGGATAAACACAGAGTCAACTGATTAGCAACCTTAATGACTTCTGCAAAATTTCACTTACCTGGGAGTATAATATAATCTCTAGCAGGAATCTCATCATATGGACAATACCCGAGGTCAGAAAGGAAAGTCTCAGAAGCCATTTTAGAACTGGGCCATATTAATCAGACAGACCTGATTAATCAGGAGAGACCTGATTGAATTTGGTGCCTCCCTGCTTCCCTCCATCCTAAACTGCCTCCCTTCCATCTGGATCCCAGACATAATACCTGGAGGTATCATTGCCCTGAAACAAGCATAAGGGAACAAAATGCAAATGACAATATAGAAAAATACAACCCAGGTCTGTGCAACAAAACTATTCCACTTCACAATGCCTGGAATTTCTACTTCTTGACTTCCGGTAATGTGCATCAAATAAACTCTTATTTTCCTACACTGCAAGTATCAGAATGTTCTGCCAATCTCCCAAACACAACCCTCTCTGATATGCCAGCCTGGCCCTTCTATTTCCCGTGGATGATGTTATCCACCCCAACTCATACATATTTTCTTGATTAAGAATGGAGGTAGGGAGGGCAGATTCCAGATCCACATCTCATTTGTTTCTCTCTTTTTTTCTTTTTCTTTTTTGAAACAGAGTCCACTTCATTGCCCTGGGTAGAGTCTCATGTCATCATTGTAGCTCAAGGTAACCTCAAATTCTTGGGTTCAAGAGAGCCTTCTGCCTCAGCCTCCCATGTAGCTGGGACTACACATGCCTGCCACCACTCCTGGCTAGTTTTTCTATTTTTAGTAGAGATGGGGTCTCACTCTTTCTCAGGCTGGTATCAAACTCCTGAGCTCAAGAAATCCCCCAGCGTTGGCCTCCCAGAAGGCTAGGATTACAGGCATGATCCACTGTATCTCTTGATGCCAGATCTCCACCAGGGAGGGCACTGTGGTCAGGGTGCTTCTCCAGGATTCCAGCAGTGGCCATCAGCTTGTTCCCACCTGGTTTGGTTACAGCCCCATTTTCTTCTCTTCCCCACCCGTCTGCTGCACATGTAAATTCAAACCACCAACTCACACAGAAAACTGCATCACCTTGCTCTGTGTGTTCACCAGCAAGGAGCCTAACGAGGTCAGACAGGTAATGTGATATTTTCACGCTCTCGGCCATCTGAATAAAAAGGGGTTTGACCTGGTTTTCATTTCATAGAGCAGCCTGGGAATATTGGCTCAACAAGAAGAATGTCGCTTTTCATTGGAGCATGGGCGTTCAGCATTTGTTCTGTTTATGCAATAAAATAAGAATCGTTGATCTTTGAACAGAGCCCACACCCGTGACTTTATCCCTTGGAAGCATCAGCCCCACTTTGCAGTGTTGAGGGAAATAACTTCAGAGAAGTTGGGGTCTTGTCATCACCTTTCTTTACCTATGAGAGCAAGAAGTGACTGACCGTCCAGGAGACCCCCACGCACCAGGCAGCAGACTATGCGATGAATTAGACATCATTTCCACTGCATTCTCGTCCTGATCGGTGGCAAGGTGTCTTGGTCCTTGTTAATGTGAATCAAGGAAAAAGATAGATTAAATGTAAGAATTCGGGAAGCTAAACTCACACCTACAATTACTTGAGTGCTCACATCAAAGCCCTGCCTTTAAGGATGGGAAAATGAAGCCATGAAGCCCATTTCCAAAGGTGCCAATGAAGGATATTTTATTCACCTGATCAGACTACCGGGCCATGAGGGAAATCTCTGTGGCTTACACATCACGTTGTATGGCGATATTAATCAGACAGGGAGAGACCTGATGGAACTTGGTGCTGATAAGAAGTTGTCAGATGCAGGCGGATCTCTGGGGTACAGTGCACAGGTGCTGAGCAAGCTGCTGGCATCAGCTTTCCTGGTGTCGACTGGGGGCCCAGGCTGACCCAGCCAGCTTGCTGCAGAATAAGACCTTGACATGCTCTTCTGGTTTAATTCTGAGTTCACTTCAAGCATCTAGGTTTTATGGTGGTGTCTAAACGTGGAAAAATAAGACAAATGTGGTGAAATTTTAAAATGTCTGCTGTGTGTATAACTTTCTTTCATGAAGGTCTTAGAAATTAGTGATTCCTCCCTTTCTCCCTGAAAGAGAGAAATAGCAAAATCATAGCGCTGGGATTGGGGCAGATCAGGATTCAAAGTCCTGCTGTGTCACTCTCCAGCTGTGTGATCTTGAGCAAGGAGCTTAGCCTCTCTGAAACTTGGTTTTATCATCTGTGCATAAGACAAGCAACCACGTCTGGCTGGGATACTGTGCTGGATTACGTGAGATGCTTGGCTTCAAAGGTCCAGCACATGCCAGCTACCCCTTCCTTTCTCCTAGGCTTTCTGCAGGGAAGGACTGGTTCTTTAACCATGGAAGCCCAAATAAGCTAAACCACAGGAAATTAAAATTTCAGGGATCACAAGGTCCTAGAGATTGTCTCAGGCTATGCTCTCACTTACAGATGCTATTAAAAGAAAGCTAAAGAGGTCAAGTGGCAAGTTTAGCAAAGCAGCAGGTCTGCAGCAGAGCAAGGGAGAGCCCACAGGGCCAAAAAGCCCTAGATCCTTGCAGGGGCTGTGTGCAGCTGCAGCCACAGAAAACAAAAGTGACTTGGAATTTATTTTCTCATTCATAAAAGGGCATCTGAGCCAGGGCTGAGTAATTTACATCTCCAAGGATGAGTCTCTTGGCTACTTTGGGCTCTGCCATGAGGATGCCAGCTCTATCCTCAGGCCAGCCCTGTCACGATGATAAGTTTGAGGTGCTAATTTTCACTCACAGCCATGCCTAAAGGAAGAAGAGTCATCCAAAATTATTATGCAAAGAACTAACAGAGTTTTCAGGCTTGAAGCATGAAGGGAATTGAGAATGGTGATGAAGGGATTCCATGAAGTGCAAAGGCCCAAAACAATGAGGTTGCTTAAATGATGTAACCAATCCTAAATCTGGCCATAGCCCATCCTATAATTTCAGGGTGCTGTCTGAATAGAACAGCTATTACTATCTAGAGAACCCAGGATCTGGAAAGCATGACTTAAAAGAAAAAAAAAAAGCACCAATTCAGTCTGCAAGGCAAACTCAATAAAAAGTATAAAACACACACAGGACCAAGACTTAGAAAGATCTATTTTCATCCCTTGGTTTATCTGGAACAGCATCCTTCTTACCTTTTAAAGACAATGTGTTACTACCCACATAAAGACTGAAGAGTTTATCCTAATGTCAGATGAATATTTGTAGTTGTAAGAAAATTAAAAAGGTTTCCTAGTGGAAAAGTGTCACAAAATCTCAGTCTCATCTTCTCATAGGTGAGAGAACCTTCTCAAGTTTCTTCTTGCAGAACCTCCTCATAAAGCCTCACTGCTTTGAGTGATGGAGACTCACAAGGGGTGGTGGGTGCCACGTGTGAGCTGGGATATCTGGGGCAATGGACTTGAATTAATGCATTTCCCCTGTGAATCATTTTCCTGGAACATTTGTAATTTAAATAAGCATTTTTGTGATGTGGCTATTCTCACTGGGGTTAGGTGGCATTGCAAGGTGGGTTTGATTTGCATTACAGTCTTTATGGAAAGAAGTATGGAGAATCCGCAAAGAGCTAAAAATAGACCTTCCACTTGACCCTGCAATCCATTACTGGGCATCTACTAAGAGAACAAAATTATTTTATCATAAAGACATTTGCACTAGAATGTTTATCATAGCTCCATTGAAGTGCCCACCAACCCATGTATGGATTAATAAACAGTGGTAGATGTATACCATGGAATACTACTCAGCCACAAAAAAGATGGAGACTTTACATTTTACTTGGATGGAATTAGAGAACATCCTTCTAACTATGACAAGAATGGAAATGCAAGTACCTAACATACTCAATACTAATATGAAACCAATAGATGAACAAATACACACCCACATGAGAGAAAAAGCATAAATTAAGTGGAAAGGGGGAGAAGGGAATGGTAAGCTCTTACTAATGGGCAAAATGCAAGGGTATATGGCACACCTTCTGGGTGAGGGGAACGACTACAACTTGGACTTCACCTAGCAAATGCAAACAATGTAACCTAATCATTTTAACCTTCATATCAATCTGAAATTTAAAAATACATAAATAAATAGATAGATAGATAAAACAGCATTTTCAGGACCAAGAAGATAGCTCCTTGGTTTCTTCTAATGAAATGCTTGGAAAGTGGATCATTGTTGGGATGAGTTGAGTACAAGTGCCAGGGCACCTTGTGCTCCAAGATGAAAGGGATGACAGATACCATAGACCTGGGTGTTCAGAGTAGCCCTCACTTCCCCTGCCAATGTGGGCTGGTGAAAGCCCTGGCTGTGCTACTGGCAGTTTCTTTCCCTCCTTCTCTTCCTTCGCACAACCCCAAGAAGTCCCACACTTATAAAATTATAGACAGTGGAAGGAATCTTTGGTGATGTTGACTCTAAGATCATTATGATAAAAATATTGTATATGTTATAATCTATCTAAACTAGTGACTTTATTCCTCTATAAATAGTGTTAGCATGTCACTGAGGCAGCTCCTCAACTACAATTACCATTCTTTAGTGACCTTTAGTTCTTTTCAACCCATGTGCCAAGTTTCTGTGTGATCTGCATGGTGGCTCTACTATGTGGTGGCTCTCCTGTGGGATGGCTCTCCTGCATGGTGGCTCTCCTGCATGATGGCTCTCCATTGCACCTGGCATGTGACATCCCCCAGATGGCCATGGATGCCCAGCAGTAAAGCTCTAGGTATGGTTCCAAAGAAAGTCTGACCCATGTTTTCTGTGCAAGCTAAACAAGGCATACACTTGCATTATTAAACCAAATTCAGTCACAATTCTTAACATGGGACAGTTGGCAGCAAAATCTGTTTTCACTGAGATTCCCTTTTTCTTCAATGCCACATATTCTCACGGATGGACTGAGAGCCCAAGAAGTGAGACATTTGATAGCAATACTCTGTGCTTGGGTGAGGTATTTCCCAAGGACGGATTGGGTCTGA
The DNA here is from genome assembly GCA_963573935.1 of Arctocebus calabarensis. NCBI lineage: Eukaryota > Metazoa > Chordata > Mammalia > Primates > Lorisidae > Arctocebus > Arctocebus calabarensis. The sequence goes on from CAUYON010042259.1 coordinate 15,379, forward strand.
CCTACAGTACTGAGCATTTTCTTCATTTTCACTGGTTCTGTGTGTGTGTGTGTGTTTTCGTTGACATATTCAATTTCTACAATTCATTTCAACAATTCATTGTTGAAATGAATTGTTGTTGAAAATGGTATAACCAAAAGCAGAGGCAAGATGGCAGTCTGTAACCAGCTTTCCACAGAGGCTCCCATCCAGAAGGAGTGTTAAAAGACAGAAATTTAGCAAGAAAACCAATGGTTTACATCTGGCAAAAAGAGAAGGTTGAAGAACATGCATCAACCCTGCTGAGGTGAACTGCAACCCCAGGGATACAAACAAAAGGTACAGAACTCATCGCCAAGTGGATGGGAGTCCCCTCCCTTATGAGAAAGGCTTGCAGTATACTCCACACCTCCATACAAACAAGCAAGCAGAGTTCAAATGTCCTTCCATTTTACCCCACAGGAGATACCCTCTAAAAACTGGACCTCCTTCCCCTACCAGGGTGCCATGGCACTCTCCTGCCAGGCATAAAACTGTATAAAACTGTATATATTCTCTGCCTGCAATTTTAAACTCCCAGAACTCCCCTCCACTCTCACCTCGAGGTCTGGAAGCCTGTCTCCCATGGAGTCCAGATTCTTGGGCATTTTCTCAAGGGGTGTAGATGGGGCATGAGCTGTTGCTGATCTGTGCTGAGTCTCCAGCTCTGGGGTAAGGAGAATAAATCAGCTGTAAGGGAACCACATAGGAGCAGCAGTACCCTCGAGGCACAGAATAGCAGTGGAAGCATCGGGAACATTAACAATAGGGCTCACACCCCTGGGGATATTTTGAAAGGACACTACCAGTCTCTCTGGGCAACCAGAGGAAGCTGGGCAGCTTCTCTGGTGGCAGCCACTGGCGGAACAGATCTGTGACAGAAACACAGGCTCTGGGAGTAAAGAGTATGCCTGAGGCAATACTGGCCTGGGTGGAGTGCGGGTATTAGAATGCACACAGAGACAGCGGACTCCCAGGGCAGGGCTGACCCAGAGGACTGCTTTACTGAGCTTCAGATGCACCCAGCCCTCAACCCAGGGGATCAAAGCTGAGAGAAAGGGAAGGAAGTAAGAGGCTGGAACTGATAGCTAAGTGCGACTTCTGACTGAGTCAGCCCCAATCCAAACTACAACCAAGATCAGGAAGCAACACAGCCAGGTCTGATTTGCAGTCCAGCATCTTATCCACTGGGGAGGATAGCTGGGACAGAAACAAATTCTGTGAAGTAGTTCTTTTCTGTCAGCAACATCAATCAGGGACAAGGCTGGAAATGATTGAATTGCCCCAGCCCCCATTAAGCACCCGAGGTTGTCAGGCCTCACCTCCCCCTGCCAGATAGTGGCAGAGAGTGGCAGAGAGTAACAACCTGGCTGAGGAGACTCAGATCTCCCTGTGACTCAGGCAGGTGCAAACCCCTGGAGCATCTGCTCATTGGAGGGAACTGGATCACAGCCCTGTGGGGTTACCAGGACTGCGTGTGACAGAGGTGCAAGGTGGGGAAAGAGGTATCAACCTTCCCAGGCTAATTTATTTGCTGGGTGGTTCCTTCTGATCTCATGGAGCAGCAGAGTGAGTTACACTAGAGCTGCCAGCAGACCTCTGCTACCTAGTTGCTGGAAATCTTTTGAACTCTCGTACTGGAGACCAGTGCTGACTGGGACAATTCATTGGGACCCTTTCAACTGGGCCAATCACCCGAGAACTATCCAAAGTGGTACCCTGGGTGTGTGGTTGTGGGAAGGTTTTGTTTTCCTTTTCCAATTGTTGCCTGTGGGGGGCACAATGACTTAACTGCCGGTATTTCTCCACAGCTCAGACTTCAACCCAGAGTAACTGATTTGCTAGGGTAAGACAGAGACCAACTGTAAGTAAGACAGAGCCACTTAACCCCACCACACCAAGAAGGTCCCCAGTTTTTCAGGCTGTACCACTGTATGGGTCCATGGCAAAGCTCTAGGGGAAAAGGTACAGATGTCAGTCCTAGCTTTCAGGCAAAGGACTGGCCAATCACTACTATTAGAACCCCCAACCCACCTTCTCCTTGTCTGCTCATCTATCCAAACAGTGTAAAATAATCATGAGGCAGAATCAGCGGAAAAACTCTGGCAAAATGAACAACCAGAGTAGATAACCCCCCACCCCTAAGGAACAATCTGGCAGGTACAACTGAAGATTCCATTCATAAACAGATGGGTGAAATGTCAGAAACTGAATTCAGAATTTAGATTGCAAATAAGATCAATAAAATAGAGGAAAAGTTGGATTTAGAAATTCATGGAGCATTTCAAAAATTATCCCAAGAATTCCAGGAATTCAAAGACAAAATTACCACAGATTTTGACACATTGAGACAAGACTTTTCAGCCCGCAAAGATCTGAGAAATACAGTAGAGTCCCTCAGTAACAGAATGGAGAAAGCAGAAGAAAGGATTTCTGACATTGAAGACAAAGCTTTCAAACACTCCCAAACTTTCAAAGAGGAAGAGAAATGGAGGGAAAAAATGGATCATTATCTCAGAGAGCTCTGGGATAATTTGAAGAAAACCAACATTCACCTTATAGGGATCCCTTAAAGTGATGAAGTGGCTTCACAAGGCACAGAGTCTCTTCTTCATGAGATTATGAAAGAGAACTTTCCAGAGATGTCAAGAGATTCCAAAATACAGATAGCAGACAGTTTTAGAACCCCAACAAGACTCAACCCAAATAAGACATCCCCCAGGCACATCATAATTAACTTCACTAAAGTCAATATGAAGGAGAAGATGCTGAAAGCAGCCAGACATAAGAAAACTATAACCTATAAGGGGAAGAATATTAGAATATATGCAGATCACTCTGCTCAAACCTTTCAAGCTAGAAGAGGATGGTCATCGACTTTTAATCTCCTAAAACAAAAATCTTTCAACCCAGGATGCTATATCCAGCTAAACTGAGTTTCATTCATGATGGAGAAATTAAATACTTTAATGACATCCACATGTTGAAGAAATTTGCCATAACTAAATCAGCTCTCCAGGATATTCTCAAACCTATCCTCCAAAATGACCGGCATAATCCACTACCACAAAAATAAACTCACTCAGTAACTTTTGAACAAATTCCAACTTGCACAGAGGCAAAAGGATTAAAAATATCCACTGGACTTTTGAAAGGTTTATCAATATTCTCAATTAATGTGAATGGCTTAAATTGTCCTCTAAAGAGGTAAAGGTTGGATGACTGGATACAAAAACTCAGGCCAGATATCTGCTGCATACAAGAATCTCATCTTACCTTAAAAGATAAATGCAGATTCAAAGTAAAGGGATGGTCATCTATATTCCAGGCAAATGGAAAGCAGAAAGAAGCAGGTGTTGCAATCTTATTTGCAGATGCAAGAGGCTTTAAAGCAACCAAAGTAAGGAAGGAGAAGGATGGACACTTCATATTTATTAAGGGTAATATTTAATATGAAGAGATTTCAATTATTAATATTTATGCACCCAACCTGAATGCACCTCAATTTATAAGAGAAACTCTAACAGACATGAGCAACTTTATTTCCTCTAGCTACATAGTAGTTGGAGATTTTAACACTCCTTTAGCAGTGTTGGTTAGATCCTCCAATAAGAAGCTAAGCAGATATTTTAGATTTAAACTTAATCATTCAACATTTGGATTTGAAAACTGAATACACTTTCTTCTCATCAGCCCACAGAACATACTCCAAAATCGATCACTTCTTAGGTCACAAATCTAACCTGAGCAATTTAAAAGAAAAGAAATTATTCCTTGCCTCTTCTTGGAGCATCATGGAATAAAAGTTGAACTCAATAACAACAGGAATTTGCAAACTCATACAAAAACATGGAAGCTAAATAACCTTATGCTGAAGGATAGATGGGTCATAGATGAGATTAATAAGGAAATTACCAAATTTGGGGATCAAAACAACAATGAAGACATGAATTATCAGAACCTCTGGGATACTGCAAAGGCAGTCCTAAGAGGGAAATTTATAGCACTGCAAGCCTTCCTCAGGTGAACGGAAAGAAAGGAAATTAACAACTTAATGGGACATCTCAAGCAACTGGAAAAGCAAGAACATTCCAATCCCAAACCCAGCAGACGAAAAGAAATAACCAAAATCAGGGTAGAATTAAATGAAATTGAAAAACATACAAAATGAATTGAAAACATACAACAAACATACAACAGATCAATAAATCAATAATTTGATTTTTTTAAGAGGTCAATAAAATAGATAAACCTTTGGCTAACCTAACCAGGAAAAAAAGAGTAAAATCTCTAGTCTCATCGATCAGAAACGGTAAAGACGAGATAACATCAGACACCTCAGAAATTCAAAAAGTCCTTAATGAAAATTACAAGAAACTTACTCTCAGAAATATGAAAATTTGAAGGCAATTGACCAATACTTAGAAGCATGCCACCTGGCAAGACTTAGCCAGAATCAAGTGGAAATTTTGAACAGGCTGATATCAAGTTCTGAAATAGCATCAACTATACAAACTCTCCCTAAAAAGAAAAGCCAGGACCAGATAGCTACACATCAGAATTCTACCAAACCTTTAAAGAGGAACTAGTACCTATATTACTAAAACTTTTCCAAAATATAGAAAAAGACGGAATACTACCCAACATATTCTACGAAGCAAACATCACCTTGATCGTCAAACCAGGAAAAGACCCAACAATAAAAGGAAATTATAGACCAATATCACTAATGAATATTGATGCAAAAATATTCAATAAAATCCTAACAAATAGAATCCAGCAACACATCAAACAAATTATACACCATGACCAAGTGGGCTTCATCCCAGGGCCTCAAGGCTGGTTCAATATACATAAATCTATAAATATAATTCAGCACATAAACAAATTAAAAAATAAAGACCATATGATTCTCTCAATTGATGCAGAAAAAGCTTTTGATAATACCCAGCATCCCTTCATGATCAGAATACTCAAGAAAATTGGTATAGAAGGAACACTTCTTAAACTAATAGAGGTCATCCGCAGCAAACCCACAGCCAATATTGTATTGAATGGAGTTAAATTGAAATCATTTCCATTTAGATCAGTAACCAGGCAAGATTGCCCATTGTCTCTATTGCTCTTTAACATTGTAATGGAAGTTTAAGCCATTGCAATTAGGAAAGAAAAGGTGATCAAGGGTATCCATATAGGGTCAGAAGAGATTAAACTTTCACTCTTCACAGATGACATGATTATATATCTGGAAAACACCAGGGATTCTACTACAAAAGTTTTAGAAGTGATCAAGGAATACAGCAGTCTTAGGGTACAAAATCAACACTCATAAATCTGTAGCCTTTATATATACCAACAATAGCCAAGCTGAAAAAACAGTCAAAGACTCTATTCCTTTCACAGTAGTGCCAAAGAAGATGAAATATTGGGGAGTTTACCTAACAAAGGACATGAAAGATCTCTATAAAGAGAACTATGAAACTCTAAGAAAAGAAACAGCTGAAGATATTAACAAATGGAAAAACATACCATGCTCATGGCTAGGAAGAATCAACATTGTAAAAATGTCCATACTACCCAAAGCAATACAATTTTAAAGCAATTCCAATTAAAGCTCCATTGTAATATTTTAAGGATCTTGAATACTTTGTCTTTTTTTGGAATCAGAAAAAACCTCAAATAGCCAAGACATTACTTGGAAATAAAAACAAAGCAGGAGGAAATGCACAACCAGACCTGAGACTGTATTATAAATCAATAGTGATCAAAATAGCATGGTACTGGCACAAAAACAAAGAGGTAGATGTGTGGAACAGAATAGAGAACCAAGAGATGAAACCAGCTACTTACCATTATTTGATCTTTGACAAGCCAATTAAAAACATTCAGTGGGAAAAAGATTCCCTGTTTAACAAATGGTGCTTGGTGAACTTGCTGGCAACCTGTAGAAGACTGAAACTAGACCCACACCTTTTACCATCAAATAAGACAGACTGTCACTGGATTAAAGATTTAAACTTAAGACATGAAACTACAAAAATATTAGAAGAAAGTGTTGAGAAATTTCTTGAAGGAATTGGCCTGGGCGAATATTTTATGAGGTGGACTCACCAGGCAATTTTTGATACTCCCCTGTAGTATCAAAAATACACTACTGGGAACTGATCAAACAAAAAAGCTTCTGTACAGCCAAGAACATAGTACATATAGCAAGCAGATAGCCCTCAGAATGGGAGAAAATATTTGCTGGTTATGCCTCTGACAAGGGTTTAATAACCAGAATACACAGAGAACTCAAACATATTAGCAAGAAAAGAACAAGTGATCCCATCTCAGGGTGGGCAAAGGACTTGAAGAGAAACTTCTCTATAGAAGACAGGCACATGGCCTACAGACACATGAAAAAAATGCTCACCATCCTTAATCATCAGAGAAAGGCAAATCAAAACTACTTTGAGATATCACCTAACTCCAGTAAGATTAGCCCATATGACAAAATCCCCAAACTAGAGATTTTGGCAAGGATGTGGAGAAAAGGGAACACTTCTGCACTGCTGGTGGGAATGCACACTAATACATTCCTTTTGGAAGACTGTTTGGAGAGTACTTAGAGATCTAAAAATAGATCTGCCATTCAATCTTATAATTCCTTTACTAGGTATATACCCAGAAGACCAAAAATCACATCAAAACAAAGACATATATACCACAATGTTTATTGTAGCCCAATTCATAATTGCTAAGTCATGGAAGAAGCCCAAGTGCCCATTGACCCACAAATGGATTAATAAACTGTGGCACATGTATACCATGGAATATTATACAGCCTTAAAGAAAGATGGAGACTTTACCTCTTTCATGTTTACATGGATGGAGCTGGGACATATTCTTAGCAAAATATCTCAAGAATGGAAGAAAAAGTATCCAATGTACTCAGCCCTACTATGAAGCTAATTTATAGCTTTCATATGAAGGCTATACCCCAATTAAAGCACAAGAACATGGGAAAAGGGACAAGAGAGAGGAGGGGAAGGGGGAAGATGGGTGGAGAGAAGGCAATTGGTGGGGCCACACCTACGGTGCATCTTAGAAGGGTATTGGTGAAACTCACTAAATGCAGAATACAAATTTTTCATACAATAACCAAGAAAATGCCATGAAGGCTATGTTATGCAGTTTGATGAAAATATTTCAGATTGTATATGAAACCAGCACATTGTACCTCATGATTGCATTAATGTACACAGCTATGATAACAAAGGAAGAAAGAAAGAAAGAGAGAGAGAGAGAGAGAGAGAGAGAGAGAAAGAAAGAAAGAAAGAAAGAAACCTCCTTGGTCTGCATCTCAGTTTTCAAATGAAATCTGAGAATCAGCAAAAAAGTGAATGTATGCCAAGTTTCATTTCATAATTACAAGAATCTGTCAACCTTTTACCTTATTTCTTTAAACATAATGTATAACCCTCTACTGATCTCCTTTAAAGGGCTTCTCCGTAAACAGAGTCGCCACATTTTTAAAGGGATTACACACCGACGGGTGGAGATGTGTAACATGTTTGCTCAGTTAGAATCTCCTGCTCTGTAAGCTTCCAGTATAAATTTAGCCAAATGTGAATTCACAGAATTGGAATTCACAGATTGACAGACTGAGACAGCAGGAGTGAAGCATCAGCCATTGGTTGTAGTGACCAGAGGGAAAATGCAGACAGAGGGTAAGTTGGTCTCAGCTTCTACTGTCTCTGCTCCTCCCCATACCTGGCTGTTCTGCCGATTACCCCTTCTGAAAACCAACAGTGGCCTCTGAGGTGACAGGACAGTCAAAGCTTTAAAAAAAATTCCAAAGAATATAATCAAATATGCTGTATTTGATTCATTAGTATTTTGTTACAGGTTTTTATGTCTATGTTCATAAAAAATATTAGACTATAGCTTTTTTGTAACTTTTTTCTAATATTTTTGCCAGGCTTTTATATCAAGGTTATGGTGGCCTTATAAAAATGAGTTGAAAAGCATTTAACCCTCCTCCATCTTCTGGAAGATTTTCTGTAAGTGTCTGCTAATTCTTCCTGAAATTTTAGATAAAATTTGTCAAGAAACCATCCAGATCTGGAGTATTCCTGTTGGCAAAGTCTTTTGATCAATTTTTTCAGTAGGTAAAAATAATGGCCCCCACAATATCTATGCTCTGATCTCTGAAAATGATAATTATTATATTATTTTGCATGACCAAAACTCCTTTGCAGACCTTGAGATGGGAAAGTACCTTGGAATATCCTTGTGGGTATTCCGAGCTAATCCCAGGCATGTTTAAAATGAAAGAACATTTTGAAGTGAGCTGAAGAAATACCAGTACAAAAAGGAGTCAGCGCTGTTGTAAGCTCTAAGATCTAGGGCACCACGTTCAACCTCCAAAATACCTCCAAGAGCCACAGACAGTCTCTGGTTAACAGCCAATGTAGAAATTGAGACCTGAGTCATACATGCCTGCACAGAAGTAAATTCTCCCAACACGTGAATGAGCTACAAGCAAATTCCCTAGAGAGTACAATACAGAAAGGAAGGCAGACCTGCTGACATCTTGATTTTATCTTAGTCAGACCTGTTTCATACTACTGACCCATAGAACTGTGATATAAATTTGTGTTATTTAAACCAATAAAGTTGTGATAATTTGTCGCAAAAGCTATAGATTTTAATGTCTTACAATAAATATAAGACTAGTCAGATATTCTATTTCATTTAGTGTCAGTTTTGGTAAATTGCATTTCTAAGTTGTCTAATTATTGTTCATATACTCTTTTAACATTCAGAGAAGCTGCAGTGATAACCTTTCTTTCATTCCTAGTGTTGGTCATTCATGCTTTCCTTTTTTTTTTTTTCCCTTCATCAGTGTAGTTTGTTATGTTTTTTGTTTTTTGTTTTTTTTTGAGTTGGAGTCTCACTTTGTCACCCTCAGTAGACTGCCATGGCATCACAGCTCAGAGCAACCTCAAACTCTTGGGCTTAAGCAATTCTCTTGCCCAAGCCTCCCAGGTAGCTGGGACTACAGGTGCCTGCCACAACACCAACTATTTTTTTCTTGTTGTTGTCATTGTTGTTTATCAGGCCCAGTCTGGGTCCAAACCTGCCAGTCCTAATGTATGTGGCCAACACCTTAACCTCTGAGCTGTAGGTGGTTTTAGCTAGATAGGGTTTTATGAATACATGTATTGTTTGTATTAAAAACGAAAGCTATTTAGACTTTGCTCATTTTCTCTATTGTTTTCTTATCTCTTTCTATTAGTATTTCTCCCTCTCCTCCCACCTCTTCCTTTCCTCCTGCTTTTCTTTATCTTCCTGCTATTTATTGTTTTTCTTTTGGTTGCCTTATTTATTTTCTTTCTTCTACTTGCTGTATTTATTTTTTCTTTCTCAGAGCATCTTAAAGTGGAACTTTAGGTTGCTTCACTGACACTTTGAAAATCATGAAATGTCTTTCTTAATATCTGGCTATTGTTATTCTTTTGAAGTGTATTTTTCTGACATTAAGGTAGCCATTCCAGTCGTCCTATACTTCCTGTTTGCATGATGCATTAGTCTTCTGGGGCTGCCTTAATAAAGCACCACAAACAGAATTGCTTGAACCACAGAAATGTACTGTCTCACAGTTCTGGAGGACAGAAGTGCAAGATCGAGGGGTTAGAAAGGTTGGTTCCTTTTCACAACTATAAGGAAGAATCTGTTCCCGGCCTCCTTCCTAGGTGCCGCTGGCTTGCTGACCATCTATGGCACCCCTTGACTTTCAGGAAGATCACTCTGGTCCATGCCTTCATCCTTACATAGTGTTCTCCCTGTGTGTGTCTACATCCATAGTTCTTTTTATTTGATTAGGATCCCACCCTACTCTAGCACACCTCATCTTAATTTAACTACAGTAGAACATCTATAGCTGACCACCTTCCCACAGTGACCACCTCTTTAAGTTGACCTAATTTTCATAGACTGGACATGCACCACCTATACATATCAGTAGATGTTGTTCCTTATGTCGACCATATCTGCATGTTGACCGGTTTGTTGCAGCCCATCAGGTGGTCAACTTACAGAGATTCTATTGTAATTACATCTTCAAAGAACATATTGCATCCTGATTTATAAGTGAAACATGTTTGTAACTTCCCTTTATAACAATATATTTTCTCCAATTTCAATATCAGGTGTATCCAGATCAAGTAGAATGATATTGAAATATTTCTTCTTTTTTTATTGTTTATAAGATTTCTGGAATTGCTTGTCTTATAAAATCATTGTGGTCTATGAGTTTATGATAGTTTGAACTTTATTATTTAATTTAATTCATTGCTTAAT
>CAUYON010042263.1:0-12015 GCA_963573935.1 Arctocebus calabarensis
GGTGCCGTGGCATCACAGCTCACAGCAACCTCCAATTCCTCCAATTTTTTGGAGCCTCAAGCTGTTACCCTGGATAGAGTGCCGTGGCATCACAGCTCACAGCAACCTCCAATTCCTGGGCTCAAGCGAGTCTCCTGCCTCCGCCTCCCAAGCAGCTTGGGAGAGTGAGAGTTTGGCTTAGTAGGGCTACTAAGACAGATACAATGGCAACAAATACAAAGCTCACCTAAAATTTTAGTGAAGAGACAAGCTTTCAAGAAATTCTAAAATTGCTTATAGAACAAAGTAACAGAACCTCAATCTCTATAGTTTCTTCATTCTCCCGTGCTCTTCAGGGTACTTTGGTGGAAAAGTCTAACATTCACTAAATTGAAAAGATCAAAGAACATTTTTGCTCAATTAGTGCTTCCTATGTGCCAGACACTGGGACATAAGTCTGGCACAGGTCTTGCCACATTAAAGAGTTTATATCATTATAATAATTTTCAATTCTGGCTGAATATTAAAATCTCATGTGATGTTTTAAAAAATACTACCAGCTGGGCTGTCTGGGCATGGTGGCTCATACCTGTAATCCAAGCACAGGGAGGCTGAGGAGGGTGGATTGCCTGAGCTCACAGGTTCAAGACCAGCCTGAACCAGAGCGAGACCTCGTCTCTAAAAATAGCCAAGCGTTGTGGCGGGCGCCTGTAGTCCCAACTCCTTGGGAGGTTGAGGCAGGAGAATCCCTTGAGTCTGAGGTTGCTGTGAGGTATGGCCATGGCACTCTACCAAAGTGACGAAGTGAGACTGTCTCAAAAAAAAAATGCTACCAGCCAAGCAACTGCTATGTCCTTCTCGCCCAAGATTCCAATTAGTCTCAGGTTGGGCCTTGGCATTAAGAGGTTTGTTTTTTTTTTTGTACTTTAAGGTTTCCCAAGTGACTCTTACTTATGTTTTTTTAATTTCGTTTTTGCCTTACTGAGAGAATGTCTCCTGTCTGTATTATAGTGGTGCGATAATGGCTCATTGCCACCTCAAATTCCTGTCTCAGCCTCCCAGGTAGTTAGGACTACAGGCACACACTAGGACACCTGGTTATTTAAAAAAAATTTATAGCAATGGGGGTCTTGTTATGTTGCTCAGGCTGGAACTCCAGGCTTTAAGCAATCCTCCTGCCTTAGCCTCCCAAAGCTGGGATTACAGGTGTGAACCACTGCATCTGCCCCCAGATGATTCTATGTTTTTTTTTTTTAGACAAAGTCTCACTATGTCGTCCTTGGTTGAGTGCCATGGAGCCAAAAAAAAAAAAAGAAATACAAGGCTGCTATTTTTTTTTGAGCTCAATCAATCCACCTGTGTCAGCCTCCCAGAGTGCAAGGATTACAGGCGTGAGCCACCGTGCCTGGCTTCCATCTTTTTTAAAAAAATAGCAGCCTTGGCTCGGCGCCTGTGGCTCAGCGGGCTAAGGCGCCAGCCACGTATACCTGAGCTGGCAGGTTCGAGTCCAGCCCAGGCCTGCCAAACAACAATGACGGCTGCAACCAAAAAATGGCTGGGCGTTGTGGCAGGCACCTGTAGTCCCAGCTACTTGGGAGGCGGAGGCAAGAGACTCTCTTGAGCCCAGGAACTGGAGGTTGCTGTGAGCTGTAATGCCACAGCACTCTAACCAGGGTGACAGCTTGAGGCTCTGTCTCAAAAAAAAATAAATAAATAAAATAAATAAAGTATATGTTATATATAATACTATATATTATTATATTGATATATGTATATATTATATATAACATATTAATATATTTGTATATTATTTAATATATAATACTAAATATATATTTAAATATATGTATATATTTAAAGTGTCTATATACATTTAGATATATATTTCATTAATGTAAAATTATACATTATATTATAAATAAGTACATATATATAACTCAAAGTATATAGCTCTACTTAGTTTGTTAAGAGTTCAGTTGTCTTCTCTGAGTCTATTCCAAAGCTGAAAATGTGTTCCTTAAAGCAATCCAACAAAATTCATTCACTGAATTTAATAATTCATTCAAGAAATATTGTTGTGAACCTTCTAAATATAAGTTGCTATAGAAACTGTTCAGCAATAAGAAATAAATCAAACAATTCATTTAAAAATAGTAGAAAACGAGGCAGCTGGGGCTTCATGTATTCACTAATCTTTTCTGCTGTCAAAAATTTGAAGGCCGGCTCGGCGCCTGTGGCTCAGCGGGCTAAGGCGCCAGCCACGTACACCTGAGCTGGCAGGTTCGAATCCAGCCCGGGCCTGCCAAACAACAATGATGGCTGCAACCTAAAAATGGCTGGGCGTTGTGGCGGGCGCCTGTAGTCCCAGCTACTTGGGAGGCGGAGGCAGGAGACTCACTTGAGCCCAGGAATTGGAGGTTGCTGTGAGCTGTGACGCCACGACACTCTACCCAGGGTGACAGCTTGAGGCTCTGTCTCAAAAAAAAAAAAAATGTGAAGGCCAAGGGTGGCACCTGTGGCTCAAAGGAGTAGGGCGCTAGCCCTATATGCTGGAGGTTACAGCATATAGGGGCTGGCAGGTTCAAACCCAGCCCCGGCCAAAAAAGCCGCAAAAAGACAAAAAAAAAAAAAAATTGAAGGCCTTTTGTGAATGATGATGTTAACTATATGACTTGCTTTTGGATCTGACTTGCAACATGATTAAAAAGGCACCGTTGGGGGCGGTGCCTGTGGCTCAGTGAATAGGGCGCCAGCCCCATATACCAAGGGTGGCAGGTTCAAACCTGGCCCTGGCTGAACTGCAACAAAAAAATAGCCAAGTGTTGTGGCAGGCGCCTGTAGTCCCAGTTACTCGGGAGGCTGAGACAAGCCCAGGAGCTGGAGGTTGCTGTGAGCCGTGAAGCCATAGCACTCTACCAAGGGTGACAAACTGAGACTCGGTCTCTTAAAAAAAAAAAAAGGTACTGTTGGGCTGCGCCTGTGGCTCAAGGAGTAGGGTGCCGGCCCAATATACAGGGGGTGGTGGGTTCAAGCTCAGGCCTGGCCAAAAACCAAAAATAAATAAAAAATAAAAAATGGCTCAGCGCTTGTAGCTCAAGTGACTAAGGTGCAGCCACATACACCTGAGCTGGCAGGTTTGAATACAGCCCAGGTCTGCCAAACAAAAATGATGGCTGCAACGAAAAGAATGACTGAGCGTTGTGGTGGGCGCCTGTAGTCCCCGCTACTTGGGAGGCTGAGGCAAGAGAATCGCTTGAGCCCAAGGATTTGGAGGTTGCTGTGAGCTGTGATGCCACAGCACTCTACCCAGGGGGACAGCTTAAGGCTGTCTCAATAAATAAATAATAGGCACTGTTGCTCTCCAGTGGAAAAAAGATTAAAATAATTATGTCTTGACCTTATGGAAGATGCATTTAACTCTTTTGCATGGGGATGTTTTAAAGATTAGAGCTACATATTTAGCCATATTTAGTAACTATATAGTATTGTGTCAAAATTTTATGTTTATCCTTTTGTATAATAAATGATGTTAGAAGTCAAAAAGAAAAAAGAAGAGAAAGCTAAGGATCTTTCTGCTTGAGAAATGAGGGGTAGGCATTATTATGGTCTTTCTACATCTTTTTTTTTCTTTTAAGAGACAGAATCTCACTTTTATCACCCTGGGTAGAGTGCCATAGCATCACAGCTCACAGCAACCTCCAACTCCTGGACTTAGGATTCTCTTGCCTCAGCCTCCCAAGTAGCTGGGACTACAGGTGCCTGCCACAACGCCTGGCTATTTTTTAGTTGCAGTTTGGCCAGGCTGAATTTGAACCTGCACCCTTGGTATATGGGGCCAGCACCTTACCCACTGAGCCACAGGCGCTGTCTGGTCTTTTTACATCTCTTACCCAGCATTCAAAACTTTTCTAAATAGCTAGACTCCAGCCAATTTATTTCCATTTATGTATTTTTGCTGATGCTGTAACCCTCCTCATCTCTCCATTGCTTACCCAAGATCGTGATCTTTTATTTCTGAGACAGGGTCTTGCTCTGGCCCCTGGGCTCAAATACAGTGGCATCATCATAGCTCACTGCAACCTCAAACTCCTGGCCTCCGAGAGCAATCCTCCCACCTCAGGACCCTAATCTGAATTCATCTCTTCTACTAGCCTTCTGCCACATCAGTTACTACTCCAGCTATTTATCATGTACTACATTCTTCTTTCCCAGCAACTTCACACCCTACTTTTTCCTTTGGGCTCTTCTTAAAGTCTTGGATAGAATTCCTCACCAAAGGAACGACTGCTTATTGAATAAGCTTCATACAGTTAGGTTTAGGAAAAATTTCATATTTAAGATAAAGTGAGAAAATGAAAGTTTCAACAGACTGTGAACACTTGGGCTGACACTCGTTGGAAAATGACCTATGACAGCAGAAAGGAGAGAATAACCACCGCACATCCCACAGAGCTGGTACAGGCATGATTCTGGTGCCGTAACAGTTACCTGGTTAGGGTTCTGTATGCACCATCCACGTTCCCTTCTTGTACCATCACGGTCCTAGCAATGAACTTGAGATGTTTTGCCATGACCTTGGATTTACTCTGCAAAACATAAAGGATGACGGAGAAAGGACGAAGAAACTAAAAAAGAGAAACAACGTAATACACACTTTACCGAGCGGCTTATTCCGGATCTGGAAATGCAAAGGACTCTGTGACACGAGAGAGGGGGCATATGGAAGTTTTCATATCCCGTAAAGCTGTAAAGTACGCGCAAATCGTTATCAGGACTCCCGCGTTCTCTTTGCTAATACAAACTCTAGCATGGAAAGAAAAGGGATGGTGGCAGCGCGTCACCACGAAATCTTGCGTTGCCAGGCACTGGAGGACAGGGGCAGCAAGGACGCGCTGCGCAGCCCAACTATCACACACAGCTCCAAAAGCATTTGGACTGGGAGTCGAGAAAGGAGGCAACAGCGCGCAAACCTGCCTCCTTCCATGAGCACCTCATCCTCCCAACCTGCAGAAGAGCCTCACCCCGCGCTCAGTACCGGGAGAACTCACAGCCTTCGCGCGGCCGTAAGCGGAAACTACGGAAGGCCCAGCGCGACGTAATTGCTGCCGGGGCTTATGGGAAAAACGGTGCGTGGAAACCATGGCAACGGCCTTTCTGGCGTCCACTTCTGTACCCAGCTCCCAGAGATCGCTCCCCCCACGGCCTCTACCCCTGACGAACCAAAGTACTCTTTTACTTAAAATTTCCCAGAAATAAGAAAAAGTAGCCAGGCGTTATGGAGGATCGCTTGAAACCATGAGTTTGAAGTTGCTGTGAGCTATGACAACGCCGTGCGACAGAGTAAGACTCCGTCTCAAAAAAAAAACCAAAAGCCCCACCCGCCCCCGCTCCCAGGAACAGGTTCCTCGCTTTCTCCCGGAGCCCTCGTCCCTCCAGTTTCACACCCCTCAATCCTAACCCCTAGTAGGTATTTAAGTCATTTCTGTTTCTAGACGGAAAATGAGAGGCATACGGGAAGCTTCCTGTTTTCAGAAAGGAAGGATTGTTTGGCATCTCTCTGGAGGAAAAACAGTTTCTCATCCATCACTTGCTTAAAATGGAAGGAACTGGCCGGATGCAGTGGCTCATGCCTGTAATCCTAGCACTCTGGGAAGCTGAAGCAGGTAGATTGCTTGAACTTGGGAATTAGAGACCACCCTGAGCAAGACCCAGACCCATCTCTACTAAAAATAGAAAAATTAGTGGCGGGAGCCTGTAGTCAGCTACTCAGGAGGCTGAGGCAGAAGGATCGCTTGAACCAGGAGTTTGAGGATGCTGTGAGCTAAGGCTGATGACATTGTAGACTGGGGCCACAGAGTAAGACTGTTCTTCTCACCCCCACCCCACCTCACTCCCCCCCCCCCAAAGAAAAACCAAGGCTAGGAAACATGTACATATTGTAAGTTTTCTAAATCATCTTTCCAGGCATTTCACTAAATAAAGTAAAAATCCCTACATAAAGATATAGAAGGCCTGGTGCTGCATAGCCTGACTTAGCACTTTAGGAGGCCCACACAGGCCCACGTCACTTGAGGCTAGCCTGAGCAAGGGAAAGGGAGACCAGGTCTGTACAAAAAACAGAAAACTTAGCTGGGGTAGTAGCACACAAGCTATGCAGGTGGATCACTTGAGCCTGAGAGTTTGAGGTTCCTGTGAGCTGTGATGAGCCCTCACCACTCTAGCCCAGCGACACAGAGTGAGACCCTGTATCAAAAGGGGGAAAAAAAAAGGGAAACAGATGCAAGATTCAAAATCAAGGCCTCCTTTATGCCAGCTTCTATGCCATTTGCCTCCTAGTAAGAACTGGTGGAAGTATTTCCTTTTTACTTTTTATATTCATTTGTTTAGACAGTCTCAAGCTGTCACCCTGCGTAGAGTACCATGGCATCATCACAGCTCACAGCAACCTTCAACTCTTGGCCTTAAACAATCCTCTTGCCTCAGGTTTTCTTTTGTTGTTTTTTTGGCATTTTTAGTAGAGACAGGGTATCACATTTGTTCAGGCTGGTCTCAAACTGATGAGTTCAAGCAATCCACCCACCTCAGACTCCTAGAGTGCTAGAATTACAGGAGTGAGCCACTGTGCCTGGCCTTCCTTTTTATTTTATATTTATTTATGTATTTATTTAATTTATGGAAGTCTCACTCTTTGTTACAGCATTAGCCTAGTTCACAGCAACTTTAAACTCCTTGAACCCAAGTGATCCTCCTGCCTCAGCCTCCTGAGTAGAGACTACAGGTGCCCACAACGCCTGGCTAAATTTTCTATTTTTATTTTATTTATTTATTTATTCATTCATTCATTTATTTTGAGACAGAGTCTCACTATGTTGCCCTCAGTAGAGTGCCTTGGTCACAGCTCACAGCAACCTCAAACTCTTGGGCTTAAGTGATTCTCTTGCCTCAGACTCCCAAGTAGCTGGGGCTATAGGTGCCCACCACAATGCCTGGCTATTTTTTGTTGCAGTTGTCATTGTTTAGCTGGCCCAGGCTGGTTGAACCTGCCAGCCTTGGTATATGTGGCTGGTGCTGTAACCACTGTGCTACTAGCCATTGAACCTAATTTTTCAATTTTTAGTAGAGACAGGTCTTGCTGGTCTCAGACTCCTGAGTTCAAGCAATTCTCTCTCCTCCACCTCCCAGAATGCTAGGATTACAGGCATGAGCCACCATGCCCAGCCTCCTTTTTAATTTTTTCTTCACTGTGGGGACAATTATCCTTTTATTTGTACCCTTACTTATACATATCCACATATGGTTATTCACTTAAGTTCAGATCTAACGGCTGTAGGAAAAATGTACCTCTTCTAGAGCGCAAACAACACATACACACAAATTGTTAATACTAAGAGGAACTTGCACAAAAATTTAAGCCTGTTTTGTAGTAAGGAGGTCCAAAGGACCAAAAGGCCACTACACTGGGACATCATCAATCTTATCAACAAATTTTTTTTGAACACCGGCTTTTTTTATTCCTTTGGAGACAGAGTCTCACTTTATCACCCTTGGTAGAGTGCCGTGGTGCTCCAGCTCACATCAACCGCCAACTGCTGGGCCTAGGCGATTCTCTTGCCTCAGCCTCCAGAGTAGCTAGGACTATAGGCACCAACTACAACACCCGGCTATTTTTTGTTGCAGTTTGGCCACGGCCAGGTTTAACCCCCGGCACCCTTGGTATATGGGGCTGGCGCCTTTACCCACTGAGCCACAGTCGCCACCCTGAACGACTGCTTTGTATGAGGTACTGTTGATACCAATGCCCTTTGGACCACTAGAAGACATTATGCAGACATAACAAACAGTAAAACAAGGTAGTACATAATTCAAAAGAAATTATATAGGCCACAGCATAATATGGTGGAAAGTCACTGGGGTATAAGTCAGGAAGTCTGGCTTCTATACCAATTTTGATACTCATTACACATGTAACCTTGAACAAATTACATAAAATCAGAGGTCTGCACATTACTGCTTGCAGTTCAGATCCAGCCCCACCTCTGCTTTTGCAAATAAAACTATTGGAACCCAGCCATGTTCACTGGTTTATGTATTAGGTATGTTGCCTATGGGCCACAATGGTGGAATCGAGTAGTTACAACAGAGAGGAACAGCATACAAAACCTAAAATATTTCCTATTTGGCCCTTGCCAGACTAAACTCCACATGTTGAGTCTCATGAAATATATCATGGGATAAAATATAAAGAAAAGAAAAGTTTGAAAGAAAAGAAGGGGGAAAGTAATATTTTTGAGAGCCTACTGTATACCAAATCCTGTACTAGTTGTTTATGCACGTGATCCCATTTGATGGAGTAAAGGGCCAAACACTGAGCATATATATCACTTTGAACAGAAAGAATGATAAGGATGGACTTATCATTAAGTCCAGTTAGTCATTGAAAGAGGGTTGGATTTAAATAACGGAAGCAGGAAAGGCTGGGCAAGATGAATAGTGTGAACAAGAGCTTAGAGGCAAAAAGGTGTTTAGTGTTTAGGGGTTAATAAAAAAAACTGCAACAGAAGGATCATGCAGGGAAGCAGAGGAAGAAAAAGGAAATTTGACTTAAGATTTTGGACTTTCTTCTTAAAGTATTTGGGAGCCACTATTGGGAAGGATATGAAGAGAGAATGACATACAAAGCCCTGTTCTAGGAAAATTAATCTAGTTGTTAGTGAGAAGGAATTAGAGGTAAGAGTGATAATTGCTGTAATAAAAGTGTGTATGAGAGTGGTGACAATGGAATGGATAGGAAGAAACAGATTTGGAAAAGACATCCCAAATAGGGGCGGCGCCTGTGGCTCAATGAGTAGGGTGATGGCCCCCTGTACCAAGGGTAGTGGTTTCAAACCCGGCCCCAGGCCAAACTACGACAAAAAAAAGCCAGGTATTGTGGCAGGAGCCTGTAGTCCCAGCTACCTGGGAGGCCGAGGCAAGAGGATCACCTGAGCCCAAGAGCTAGAGGTTGCTGTGAGCTGTAATGCCACAGCACTCTACCGATGGTGATAAAGTGAGACTCTTTCTCTAAAATAAAAAACAACGGTGCATCTTAGCAGGGTACTGGTGAAACTTATTAAATGTAGAGTATCAGTGTCTTTATATAGTGATCAAGAAAATGCCATGAAGGCTATCTGTAACAGTATGATCAAAATATTTCTGCTTGTATATGAAGCACATTGTGCCCTATGATTGCACCAATGCACACAATTATGATTTAATAAAATTATTTTTAAAAAATCACAAGACAAAAGAGAAAGCAATTTCACTGTTATAAGATAAGATATTTCATGCAAAGTATTAACTCTGCCCCCCAAAGCCCAACCTCCCAACAAACAAAAAACTATCTGGGAATACTGCTATGCCAACATATTAACCACAGTATAATCATTCATAGGAAAACAGGAATTAAGCAATGAATTGAATTAAATAACAAAGTTCAAACTGTCATAATCTCATAGACCACAATGATTTTACAAAACAAACAATTCCAGAAATCTTATAGACAATAAAAGAAATATTTCCATATCATTCTACTTGATCTGGATACACCTGATATTGAAATTGGAGAAAATATATTGTTGTAAAGAGAAATTACAAACATGTTTCACTTATAGATGAGGATGCAATATCCTAAAAAACATATTGGCAAGTTGAATTACAAAATTAATACTTAAGTAATATACTTTAGTGAGAATTGAATCCAATTTATATGAAAGTTAGGCACTATTTTCTTTTTTTTTTTTTTTTTTTTGGTTTTGTTTCCCGCACCCCTTCCCTCCTTCTCTGTCTGCTCTCTCCTTCCTCCATGTCCCACTGTGTCATTGTCATTAATCGTCCTCAAATCAAAGTTGAATACATAGGATTCTTGCTTCTCCATGCCTGTAATGTTTCACTAAGAATAATATGTTCCACCTCCATCCAAGTTACTACAAACACAGCAAAGTCTCCATTATTTTTGATGGCTGAGTAATATTCCATTGTATACATATACCATAGCTTGCCAATCCACTCCTGGGTTGAAGGACATTTAGGCTGTTTCCACACTTTAGCAATTATAAATTGCGCAGTGATAAACAGTCTCACACCAATGTCTTTATAATAAAAGTTTTTTTTTTTTCTTCTGGATAGATGCCAAGCAATGGGATTGCAGGATCAAATGGGAGGTCTAGGTAGAATTCTTTGAGCTTTCTCCATACTTCTTTCCAAAAAGATTTTATTAGTTTGCAGTCCCACCAGCAGTGTAAAAGAGTACCTTTCTCCCCAGATCCACGCCAACATCTCCAATCTTGAGATTTTGTGATATAGGCCATTCTCACTGGAGTTAGATGGTACTTCAGGGTGGTTTTAATTTGCATTTCTCTAATAATTAAGGATGATGAGCATTTTTTCAAGTGTTTACTTGCCATTTGTCTGTCATCTTTAGAGAAAGATCTATTCATCTCTTTCCCCTATTGATGTATAGAATTGTTGTTTTTTTTTCTTGTAGATTAACTGAAGTTCTGTATAGGTTCTGGATATTAAACTTTTGTCAGATTCAAAATGTGCAAATATCCTTTCCCATTGGGTAGGTTGTCTATTTGCTTTGGTTGTTGTTTCCTTGGCTGTACAGAACTTTTTCAGTTTAATTAAGTCCCATTTGTTTATTGTTGCAGTTGTTGCTATTGCCATGGCAGTCTTCCTCATAAAGTCTTTCCCCAGGCCAATATCTTACAAGGTTTTTCTAATTCTTTCTTTGAGGATTTTCATCATCTCATGCCTTAAATTTAAATCCTTTATCCATCTCGAATCAATCTTTGTAAGGGGAGAAAGGTGCACATCCAGTTTCAGTTTTTACATACGGATATCCAATTCTCCCAGCACCATTTATTGAATAGGAAGTCCTTCTCCCAGGGAACACTCTTGTTTGGTTTATCAAAGATTAGACAGCTATAAGTTGTTGGTTTCATTTCCAGATTTTCTATGCAATTCCAAGATCTATGTCCCTATTTTTGTGCCAGTACCATGCTGTCTTGACCACTATGGCCTTATAATACAGCCTAAAATCTGGTATGGTGATACCCCTGGCTTTTTTTTTATTACTAAGAACTGCCTTATCCATACAGGTTTTTTTCTGGTTCCGTATAAAGCGCAGAATCATTTTCTAACTAGAAATAAAAAGGTAAAATCTCTAGTAACTTCAATCAGAAATGATAAAGGGGATATAACGACTGATGTTACAGAAATACAAGAGATTATCTTTGAATACTACCAGAAACTTTATGCCCAGAAATTTGACAATGTCAAAGAAATGGATCAATATTTGGAATCACACCTTCTCCCTAGACTTAGCCCAGATGAAATAGATGTTCTGGACAGACCAATTTCTAGCACTGAGATCAGAGAAACAATAAAAAATCTCCCAACAAAAAAATGCCCTGGTCTGGATGGTCTCACACCAGAATTTTATCAAATTTGCAAAGAAGAGCTTATTCCTATACTAAAGAAATTATTCCAAAAATTTGAGGAGGAAGGAATCCTCCCCAATATGTTCTATGGAGCAAACACCACCCTAATACCAAAACCAGGTAAAGACCCAACTAAAAAGGAGAAATTTAGACCAATTTCACTAATGAATATTGATGCAAAAAATCTCAACAAATTCTTGGCTAACAGATTACAGCTTATCATCAAAAAAGTTATATGTCACGATCAATAGGTTTTATCCCAGGGATGTAGGGTTGGTTTAATATACAAAAGTCCATCAACATTATTCAACATATCAACAGAAGCAGAACCAAGGACTATATGATCCTCTCAATAGATGCAGAAAAAGCATTTGATAAAATCCAGTATCCCTTTCTAATTAGAACACTGAGAAGGATAGGTATAGGTGGCACATTCCTTAAACTGATAGAGGCTATCTATGACAAACCCACAGCTAATATTTTACTGAATGGAGTAAAACTAAAAGCTTTTCCTCTTAGAACTGGAACCAGACAAGGCTGTCCTCTGTCACCATTG
>CAUYON010042265.1:0-21657 GCA_963573935.1 Arctocebus calabarensis
AGTGATCAAGGAAATGCCATGAAGGATATCTGTAACAGTATGATCAAAACATTTCTGAATGTATATGAATCGTGCCCTGTGATTGCACCAATGTACATAATTATGATTCAATAAAATTATTAAAAAAAAAAAAAAAGAAAGTCTCTCTCATACTGATGAAAGGATCATAAGCAAGGCATATATCAATGTTACCTGCTTTCTTTCTGTGTTGCAGTTACATTGCCTGTTCCTATGAAGGGAAATCACACAGTCCTTGGTTTAAGAATAATGGACTGTAGTATTAATTCTGCTTTCTTCTCTGAGAAAGGAAAATCTTACCCTAGTAGCTTATGAAGACCCTAGACTTTGTAGAAAGTTTCTTAGAGTGTTTTCCACAATGAGCCCAATCTCAGTTAATTTGCATCTGTGTGTCCCAGTGCCTGGCATGATGCACAATAGCTGCATGGATGGCTGAATTAAAATAACCCCTTTGGATAATATTAACAATAAAATATTAAAAATAAGTACTTACCTTGAAAAAAATCATAGTAGAAGAAAATTATATCTTTGCTTATTATTAAGCTTAGGTCAATAATCAGTTTCCAAACTTGAATCAGTAAGAAGGAAACCATAAAACTGGGCAGCCTGCAAAGAGTGTGTTTACTTCAAGAGCTACTTCAAATACACCTATGGAGAGAAATGAAAATGAAACAGTCCCAGGGGATGTAAATAAGGGGTCTATGGATTAGAGTGTATTGAGGAATTATTCACATAGAGCATAATTAGGATCTGATCACTCTAGGATTGAACATTTTTCCATTTGAGGGTCAAGCAAAAATTTGTTATTACCATGATCCAGTGGCTGTTTATGCTTTCACTTTGTTTTTATTTTTTTCCCACCTAAAAAAAATTGTATTTTAATGAAAAAATGATAACTATATTACATTTATGGAATATAATGCTGTATTTTAATATATGCATACAGTGTAGTATAATTAAATTGTGCTAATTAATTTAATTATCTGTGAGTCTGAATTTTGTCTAGTGTGTAAGCATGATCTTACTTTCAATCATCTATTGTTTCCTATCACTTTATTTTAATTTTTTGGAAACTCTGTCTTATGCCCAGCTTAGAATTGAGTTGCTACTATGTTTATATCTACAAATATTTTCTTTTGCATCGGTTAAGCTACCGAATTATGATATTAAGCTATGTTGTACTTTATAATATGTGCATGAAATGTAGTTGCAATTTTTTTTTCATTTTTATACACTACATATTTTTTAATTTTATAAATTACATTCCACAATTTTTGTAATACTCTTTATTTCATTTTATAGAGCATCTACTTTTTGGATTACTAGCAAAAATTCTATGTGATATTATTCCCTACTATTAGGAAAAATATGCTCATTTTCCTATCTCTTGCAGTTCACTTAAGTAGTGCTATTATGTTTATGTTTTTTCAGAATATATAATATTTACATACTATATTTAAAAGTTTCCTTTCTGAATGCCAGTTCCATTGACAGAGATTAAAAGAATGAATCTTTTCCTTACTAGATTCTTTTGAAAAAACTTTTAGAATAATGTTTTATAGAATTTTACTTATTTATTTAGTAATTTGTTTATGACGGCTCAGTGTTTGATGATAGATATAGCTTAAATTCATTATCAGATCCAATGTCAAGAAGACTTTTCCTTTATGTTTTCTTCTAATAATTATATAGTTTAGTCTTACATTTAGGCCTTTAATCTATTTTCAGTTAACTTTCATACCTATGGTGTGAGGTAAAGGCAAGTGGATACCCTGGTTTCTCAACAACATTCATTGAAGATTGTGCATTAAATTGTAATGGCACTTTTGTCAAAAATCATTTTGTCCACATATTTGAGGATTTATTTCTGGATTATCTATTTTTTTCTTTTTGTAGCTTTTTTCCTTCTCTCCTTTTTTTTTTTTTAATTAAATCATGGCGGTGTACATTGATGCGATCGTGGGGTACAATGTTCTGGTTTTATATATAATTTGAAATATTTTCATCAAACAGGTTAACATAGACTTCATGGAATTTTCTTAGTTATTGTGCCAAGACATTTGTATTCTACATTTATTAAATTTTACATGTACTCTTGTAAGATGCATGGTAGGTGTAGTCCCACCAATCACCCTCCCTCCACTCAACCCCCCTCCCTATCTTTTTTATTACACTTATCTATATGTCTGTATTTATGCCATACCACATCATTTTGATTACTATAACTTTGTATTATGTGTTGAAATGAGGAAGTATAAGGCTTCCCATGTTTTATTATTCAAGAGTGTTTTACTCTGTAGCATCCATAAAATACCATATTAATTTTAGAGTGATTTTTTTTTTTACTTCTCTAAAAACACATCATTGGAATTTCATTGAATCTGTAAATCCCTTGGGGTAGTATTAATATCTTAACAATATCTAGTCTTCCATACCATACACATGGTATGTATACTTCCATTCATGAATATCTTTAATTTTTTTCAGTAACATTTTGCAGTTTCAATGTAGAAACGTTCACTTTCTTGATTAAGTTTGTGCCTCAGTATTTTATTCCTTTTTTATTCTATAGTAAATGGGATTATTCCTAGCTAGTGCATACAAATAGAACTGATTTTTGAGTGTTCATTGAATATCTTGGAACACTGCTGAATTTGCTTATAAGATCTAACAGTTGTTTGGGTGTTGCCTGTGGCTCAGTGAGTAGAGTGCTGGCCCCATATACAGAGGGTGGTGGGTTCAAACTTGGCCCCTGCCAAACTGCAACAACAAATAGCTGGGTGTTGTGGCATGGTGTGTAGTCCCAACTACTGAGGAGGCTGAGGCAAGAGAATCACCAAAGCGAAGGAGCTGGAGGTTGCTGTGAGTCGTGATGCTACGGCACAACAGCTTGAGACTCTGTCTAAAAAAAAAAAAAAAAAAAAAATCCAACAGTTGTGTTTTCTGCTTATTTTGCTGGGAGATCTTTAAGGATTACCACGTATTAAATCATAATAATCTAATAATAATCATAAATTCACATCTTCCTTTTCAATTTGGTTGCCTTTTATTTATTTATTTTTACCAATTTCTCTATCTAGAACTTCTGGTAATATATTAAATAGAAATAATAACTCTTGAATATACTTAGACCTAAAATGAGACTCCCAGAGACATTATATGATTGTGTTGTTTTCCAACCATTATTTACTCTAATAAATGCCTTCTTAATTGAGGAGTTTAATCTATTTACATTTAAAGTAATTGCTGATAGGGAAGGACTTACGATTGCCATTTTATTTTCTGTTTTCTTTATTTTCTAAAACCTTTTTGACCCTAGTTTCCTCCACGTCTCTTTTTATTTCATTTTGTCCATTTTTGAAGTGACATGTTCTCATTTCCAGTTGTGAATTCTTCCTTTTTTTTTAAGATTTGATGTCTTTATTATTAAATCATAGCTGTGTACAATAGTACAATCAAGGGGTACAATGTGCTGGTGTCATATACAATCTTAACTATTCTCATCAAACTGATTAACATAGCCTTCCTGGCAATTTCTCAGTTATTATATGAAGACATTTGTATTCTGCATTTAGTAAGGTTCGCCTGTACCCTTCTAAGATGCACCATAGGTGTGGCCCCACCAATTACCCTCTCCCCTCCCCTCCCTTGACTTTTTTCTTTGTACAGAAGAGTACTGTATTTTTGAATAGCCTATTTCCAAGTAAGAGCAAATCTGTATAATACCATTTTTTCCTCTGGACATACGACATTACAACAGTAACATGATGTACATTTGTAAGCACCCTAATGTACATGTCCCAACAATCTTTTTTTTTTTTTTTTAGAGACAGTCTTACTTATCACCCTTGGTAGAGTGCCATAGCAACACAACTCATAGCAACCTCCAATTCCTGGACTTAGGCGATTCTCTTGCCTCAGCCTCCCAAGTAGCTGGGACTACTGGCGCCCCCAAAATGCCTGGCTATTTTTTTGTTTGCAGTTTGACTTTTTTGTTCACAGTTTGACCAGGGCTAGGTTTGAACCCGCCACCCTTGGTATATGGGGCCGGCGCCCTACCCAATAAGCCACAGGTGCCGCCCCATATACCAAGGGGGTGGGTTCAAACCCAGCCCCAGTCAAACTGCAAACAACAATCTTTTTAAGGCAAAATTGTGACCATATATGTATAATTAAAATCGTTTCTAATCCTTTGCCTATGAAAAAAATAAATAACATTTGAACGCACAATCATACACACCCACACATACTCTAGGAAGCATATGATTTCAGAATAAAGATCGCTCCCTTTGGTGATAGGAAGTGGGGCTCACATGACTCCCCTACTCTTCAGCTACAAAGAACCCCCTGAGAGAGTCCAGACCCATTTTCCCCACAAGCTCTGCAATAAGGAAAGGAGGGACCAGGTCTGGAATCGAGCACTAGGATCATGGGTGTCATTCTCCTGTGGCAGGGCTCATAGCCCCGAAGACCGGGAACATTGTTGTATCCATGTCCTGGAGCTGAGCACTCCTGCGCCAGAAAAGGGACAGCTCTCAGGTATGGGAGCAAGGATGGCTGGTTAACGCCCCCTCTCCACAGACCACTCCATGCGCAGGCCTGTGTACAAGCCTCTGCCCACCTCCCAGCCACTCACTTCACTTCTAGAGCCCCAAAGTGGGGATTTGAGGGCACCTGCTGTAGAGGAGGGCTCAGGGGTGCAAGGGAACCTAAGAGTGGACTCAGATCTAACAAGCACAGGGAAATGAACTGCTAAAACACTCTCAGCCTCCCATCAACCTAGAAGGCAGGTGTCGACAGCCTCAATTGATGGATGTGAAGGCAAAGCCCAGAGAGGTGAAGAGGAAGTCCACAGGTCACACTGTGGGTCAGATCTCTCAGAGAAGCTCACAGGGACACCTGTCAGCATCAGATCTAATCCTCTCGACTTCCATCCTTGCCGCTGATAGCTTGGAGGTCTTCTGTGCTTAGTGAGGTTTTCTACTCAATCTCACCTTTTCAGAGTCTTCCCTGGAGCCACTATAGAACCCTGGGCTGTCCTTCCTGCCCTGGACTGCCCACCCCTCCTTTGTTATGCTTCCCTTCCCGGGAGCATGTGTCACCGTTGGCCATGCCACTTACTTCTTTATTGTCTGTCTCTCCCCCTTCAGAAATAAACTCCAAGAACATCTTGTCCACATAATCACCACTACCTAGAACAGTGCCTGGCAGGCGAAAGGTAGGTAGATAGAGTTTAAATAAATACTATTTTTATGAGGATAGCATTAAGAAGGCACAAATCTTAAGTTCATAGCTTAATATAGTTTTGCATATAACCAGCACCCAGGTCAAGCTACCTTTCCAAAAGACCCCCTTGTACCCCTTCCCAGCCAAACCACACCCCTTACGTAACCATTAAACTGACTTCCATCACCACTGACTAGTTCAGCCCGTCCCTGAACTTTACCTAGATGAATTATATCAGTGTGTTCTGTTATATTTGGCTTCTTTTGCTCAACATAACATCTACATGATGTACCTGTGTTGTTGCATGAGCAGTGGTTTGTTCTCTTTACTACTGTTCTATTGCATGATATTCTACTAATTTTTCATGCTGTTGTTTATGGGCCTTTGGGCTGTTTCCGGTTTGGGGCTAAGAAGACTCTTTAACACAGTCTTTTGGTGAATATGCCTTCATCCCTTAGGCAGATACCTAGGAGTAGAATTGCTGGACGATGGGAAAAGTATACATGTAAATAGACCTAATAAGAAACTGCCAAGTGATTTTCCAAGGTGATAGTACCCACTGACATTCCCACCAGTGTGAGTTCTGTGTTGCCACCTTCTCTCTAGCACGTGGTAATATCAGATTTTTTATGTCAGGCTTTAGGGAAGTGAATGGCATCTCATTTCCCTTCAGAGTAATGATGCTGGGCTCAGTAAATATTTGCTGAATGAAGAGTAGAGGGAGACTCTTCACTTGGCAGGGAGTGCCTCTGTCCCTGGCTGTCACACTGGCCTCAGAAGCTGCTCCCTATTTCACACACTGGTCACATCTACACCCCGGGGCGCCTCCAGGGCCAGACTGAGACATACAGATAGGACTTAGCTCAGACTCCTCAAAGGCTAGAAAATAGAGAAAACCATCTGGCTCCCCAGCCCCTTCCTAGTTTTCAGGTGGTACCCAGAGGGCAGAGATCGTCTTTTCTCCAGGAGTCACCCAGAGGCCTGGCCCAGCCGGGAACACCATCTCTCCTGGGCTCCTGCCTTTAAAAACTCACAGGCCAGGCTCAGAGCCTGTGGCTCAAGCGGCTAAGGCGCCAGCCATGTACACCTGAGCTGGCAGATTCGAATCCAGCCTGGGCCTGCCAAAACAACGACAGCTGCAACCAAAAAATAGCCGGGCGTTGTGGCGGGCGCCTGTAGTCCCAGCTACTTGGGAGGCAGAGGCAGGAGAATCGCTTGAGCCCCGGCCTAGAGGAAATGGGCCACTTCCAGTCCTGACCCATAAAAACCTCCATGGGCTCTGAGCTTTTCCCTTTCACAGTGACCTTGGAAGTGAGGCTGAGGACGGTGGGGCCAGAGCCTCAGCCTTGAAGTCCCTCTTGAACAGTGGTTCTCAACCTTCCTAATGCTGCAACCCTTTAATAGTTCCTATGGGTCGCCACCCACAGGTTGAGAACCGCTGCTCTTGAAGGGCTGCCCACTGATAGGATAAATGCCATTATGAACTGTATGTGAGCAAGATACACACCTCACTTGAGCCCATTTGAGCCCATATGTTTTGTGTTTATCCCATCAACAAGCTTTGCTTTTATACAGGTAGTTGTAACTAGTAATACAGGACAGTTGGCCCTTCAATCAGCCTCAGATTGAAAACACAGTATTTGTAGGATGCGGAATCCATGAATAGGGAAGGGTGACTTTTCTTATGCACAGGTTCTACAGGGCCAACTTGGCTCAGCGCCTGTGGCTCAAAGGGCTAAGGCGCCAGCCACGTACACCTGAGCTGGCAGGTTCGAATCCAGCCCAGGTGCGCCAAATAACAATGGCGACTGCAACCAAAAAAGGGCCAGGCGTTGTGGCGGGCGCCTGTAGTCCCAGCTACTTGGGAAGCAGAGGCAGGAGACTCCCTCGAGCCCAGAAATTGCAGGTTGCTGTGAGCTGTGATGCCACGGCACTCTACCCAGGGTGACAGCTTGAGGCTCTGTCTCAAAAAAAAAAAAAAAAATACAGGGCCAACTTGAGACTTGAGTGTCCTCGGATTATGATGTTCATGGAAGGTCCTGGAACCAATTCTCCCATGGATATTGAGGGACGAGTATACATTAATAGTATTTATAACTAACATAGTTAATAACTAGCCCAATTTTATAGATGAGAAAACTGAGAGAGAAGCTGTGGAACTTGTCTGAGGTTAGTAAGTGGAGAAAACAGAATTTGAACCCCAGGTCTGGCTTCACAGGTCCCTGGTCTTAAGCACTCAGCCTCATGGCTGAACCCAAGGACCACACACAGTGGTGTGGGCTGGCTCCTCTGGGCACCCCCTTCCAGTCCCCCCAGGCCTCCTCAGGTATTAGCCTGCATGAAGTGAGGACCGCAGCTACACCCTGGTGTCCTTGCCTCACCCAGTCATCACTTTGAAACCTCACAGTTTTCAGCATCTCAGCTTCTCGGTGGTGCCAGCAACAAGCTCCAAGGGTCTCTTCCTCTCCCACCCCTACTCCTCACTTCCACTTGGCACAGCCTCCATTCTGGTGGCCCCAAGCGACCACCTTCCTTGGTTCTTCCCCCAACCTGCTCCTGGACCAGTGGGGATCACCTCCCATTCATGGTCCCCTAGGTCAACCAGAGCTCTTTCAGTGACAAATGATTGAAACCCAACTGGCTTAGAGAAAGGGAAATGTTTATTGGTTCGTGTGACTAGAAGTCCAAGGTGCATAGGCCTCAGGCCAGCCTTGTCCCAGGTGTCCAAATGGCATCAGATATCTTTCTTGGGCCTCCTGGCCCTGCTCCCTGCACAGCTTCCTTCTCAGGCAGGATCACCCCCTGCAACGGTAAACGGCTTCCAGCAGTTCCTGGTGATCTTGTCAAAACCTTTTCCCAGTGGTCCCATCTAAAGTCCCCAGGGATGGGGAACCATGGGTCACACCTGTGCCAAATCACTGTGGCTGGAGCATGGGTGGCAGACACTGTGACTGGCCAGGCTGGCACCCCGCCCCCCTCAAACCCAAGGAATAGGGTCAGTGGCACAAACCACAGATTCCAAGTAGAAGAGAGAAGGTTCCAGTAAGGAAACGAAGCACAGCTACCACAGGGGGCATCACAGAGGCAGAAAGGGCCCACAGGAGCCCCTCTCCATCTCCCTAGTCTCCAAGTCCCTAGCTGTCCATGCCAGCAACCCACTCCACACCTCAAGTCAGTGACCCTCCCTTGGGCTCAACTACGGTTTTAACCAACCTGCTCCCTCTGACCCCCTCCCTCAGATGAGACCTGCCTCCCACTTCAGAAAGAAGTCAGACATCATCAAATAAAAACCATGAAGACCTCAATCCTCCCCGCAAAACCCACTCATCGCCCTGTGCCTCAGCAGGCTGGTATCCACTTTAGGTGCAGCACTTCACCCCATCAATTCTCCACCTCCTGCCTCTGCAGCCCCTCCCTCTCTGAAGGCTTGTGTTTCTGCCACTAAAAAAACATCCCCGCTCTTTTAGCCCCTCACTCCAAGCCATCTCTAGTTTGCATCGCTCCCACTCGCCTCAGTTTCTCACCTCTGTCCCCCTACCAACATCCTCAGCAACCAAGGCCTTGAAGCAGTGCTGAGAGCTCCCCAAAGCCAAAAGCACAGGTGCCATTGCCTTGTCCTCAGCATTTGATACCAGCCCTTTCCCTCCTTCCAGACACACCTGGTGGCCCTTGGTCTGACTGCTCTAGACTCCTTCAGTGGCCTGCCACAAGCCACCCTACACCGGGCAAGGTCCCCTGTTTTTAAGGGTCACCCACCTGTCTCCATGGCCCTGCTTCCACAAATACACAGGATACCTACCCTTAGCAGCCCCACCGGCACCCCACAGTCATCAAACCCCAACTGTGATCTTCATGAAAAATCCTGTTCTTCCCCCTGTGTCCCCCAGCTGGAAAAGAGCCCTATTGAAGTTGCCAGGGAAAGAAACCTGGGAGTCGTCCCTAAGAATTCTCCTAGCCCCCCACTCAGCCACTCCAACTTAGGTCCTAAGCCAGACAAACAAAGAGTGTGCCCTACTCTCCATGCCCATCTCCCCTGACTCCACCATCATCACCCTCACTGGGATCCCTGACCTGATTCCCTGCTGCCACCAGAGCCCACAGATGCCTCTGCCAGCAATTTAGTTAAAAGAGGCTGACCCTTAGAACAAAATGCCCAGAGGCCCCGATGGCCCACTCTGCCCCCTCCCGAACCTCCCCAAGCCACTGCGCCCTAAGGGCATACGTCTGCCTGGTAAGCAGCTCCTCCATCTGCTCTGAAACACAAGTGGACAAAACTGTGTCACTGCCCTCCTGGAAAGCTGCCTTTGAGGCCTTCACCAACCTCACCTACCTCTGCTCCTGCAGCTCCTTCCCACATGCCCTTCACTCTTACAGGCACAGAGCTCTACAGTTTTCAAGCTCATTCCCATTCTTTGTCCTGCCTAATCCTTAACAGCAGCCCAGAGAGGGCAAAATAGTCTATCAGAGATGATGCTGCTCAAAGAACTGGAGCCTTCCCAGGGTCACACAGCAGTGAGGCAAGTGCCCCAGCATATCTAGCACCTGCCAGCTCAGACCCTGGACCACTTTCCCACCTTCCTTCCATAAGCACCACTAGTGCTGTCCTGGCAGAGCAGTGGCCTCCAGCCTCCCCGAGAGAACACTCCCCTCCACTCAGTTACTGCCTGGCTGACCACCATCTCTGGCCCTAGCTCTGTGGATAAGGTAGGTGGGTGGATGGAGAGCAGTCACAAAGCCCTGAGCAGAGGCTAGGACAGACACTGAGATTCTCTTTCATTACTGTTTTTTTTTTTTAATAAATTTAAGAACAATTATTCCTTCTCCCCTCCCCCAAGAATAACAAAAACCAACTAAAAGGGGGTACAGACCAGGGGGTGGGGGGGAGAAGGGTGCTAGGAGTCATAATCCTCTTCATCCTCTGGGTCAGGTGCTGAGGGGCCTGGGGGTGCTGGGGGCAAAGGCAGAGTGGAGGCGAAGGGCAGGAAGGGGGTTGGAGGGCTGCAGGGCAGAAAGCAGGAAAGAGACTCAGGACCCATACCTACCCACCCTCGACAGAAACCCTGGACCAGCCATTAGGGAGCTAAGCCCCAGAGAAAAGCAGGCCCAGGAGCATGGTCACACAGCCCCTGTCCAGGCCCCACCCACTACCCCTGGCCCGGTGGGAAAGGACCTTCTGGAAGAATAAGTCCCCTACCTTCAAGCCCCCCTCAATTACTCCCTTCTCATCCCCCAAATCTGCCACAATCAACAAAACCAAGAGGAACAGGAGGACAAGCCAGCCACCCTCCTGATGCTCACCTCTGAAAGTGAGCAGGGGGGTGGCTAGCCTGGGGTGGGGGCTGTGGTGTCTCCTCTTCCCCATCAGTGTCTGTATCCTCAGAATCGTCCTGTGAACACATGCAGAGAGGGTTGACATAAAAAGTATGAGTCCAGGAAGCTGGGACCCCTGAGAGAAGCTGGGACGGGAGTAGACCCCCATATCCCCAATGTACAAAGAAACCAAAGTGGGTGAAAAAGATCACAAATCAGGATGGGACCAGGTCTCCAGCCAGCTCAGTCTGAAGCTACCCTCTGCCCTTGTCACCATGGGGCAGGACAAAGGGTTGGGTCTCACTCACCTCCTGCTCCGAGTCTGTCCCTGACAGCTTCTTTTCCTTCCCTTTGCTTCCCATCCCACCATTCTTCCTGCTGCTGCTGCCTGGCTTCCGGCCCCTTCAGGAATGTATAAAACATCTGCCCAGAGGTCTCCCCAGTCCGTGACCACCCCCCCATCTGCCCCAACCTCTGTGGTCTTGGCTTTCCCCACTATACACCTGGTCCTGGCACCCTACCTTCGAGCACCCTTGTCCCCATCCATGTGGTTGTCTTCTCCATCTCCCTGCATGTCCGGCACAGATGCCACCAGGTCTTTCAAGAAATCAAACTGCTGCTCCAGCTCAATGCACTGCTTTCTGGAAGAGATGGAAGGCAAGGGCACACAAGAGGGGCTCAGACACCTAGGCCCCTAGTTGGGGGACAGCAGGGGTCCGGGATGTCAGGAGAATGGAGCCTAGAAAAGCTCAACCCCATCTCTACCACTGGACCTCCCTAGATTTGCTCAGGCTGTTTCCTCTGCTCCAATGCCCAAGCCTTCCTCCACCACTTTAAACCCACCGGTCTTTGAGGCCTTCCTAGTCCCCCAGTAGCCTCCCACCTCCTCACTACCAGGACTCTCCTCCAAGTGTGTGAACGCCTCTGGCAGGCTCCCACCGGACCCTCCCAGCTCCTCTGCCACTCACAGGTGGGAAGTGGTCATGGTCTTGGCGTTTCGGGACTGAGTCACCTGGCAGGCCTTCTTTAACAGCGACTCCAGGAAGAGCTCGAGCGCCCGAGCTGAGGGGCATCAAGGAGAACGCGGAGGCGGTGGAGAGGGTGGGCGACCCGAGCTGCCTCCCTCCCCCATGTCCCTCCACCCGGCCAGCCGTCGGTAGGATACAGATGATGACAGGTACAGCTGCCGCCACCTTTCCAATCTCTTCATCCGTCTGCATGATCTTCTTGATCCGCGCCTGGAAGGGCAGAGTTAGGACCCCGTTGCCTTCGTCCCAAAATGGGATGCCGGGGAAGAACAAGAGGGGTATCCCGGGGAAGGGGGACGCGGGACTTGGACGCCGGGAGGGCACAGAAGGGGGCGGGGCGTCCAAGCCCCCTAACACCAAGATGCTCCCGCCCCCCAGCCAGGCCTGGACCCAAGCCTCCTGGGAGCTGGGCCCACTCCTGCCTGTTTCGGCCACGTGCTCACCGGTGGGAACCGCGCGTTGTACTTCTTCTTCTTGCTCGGCATCTTGGGGCCTCTCTCGCCGCACCGGGCCCACAGCTGCCGCCCGCAGCCTCCCGGGCCCCGGGTCTGCTTGCGGCCCGCCTGCCGCGGTTCCCCCGGGTCCTGGTGCCGCCGGCTTCGCCCCCGCCGTTCCCTCACGGGGTCCTAGCGCCGCGGGATGCGACGCCACTCGCTGGGCCCAGGTGCCCTCCCCTCCCCTTGGAGCCTGTAGGCTGAGCACGTCGGTCTCCGACAGGACCGCCTCTCCCGCCCGCCCCAAAGCCAGAAGAGCGAACGTTAGCCCCGCCCCTCCCTGAGTTCCCTGATGGACCCGCCCCCGAGGTCAGCACCGCCCCTGCCGGCACCACCCCTTCCCCTGCCGGCCCCGCCCCGCAGCGAGGCCGATCCTGCCCGGCCGCCCCGCCCCGTGGCCGTGCTTGTCTATAAAGTTGTTGTTGCGGCGGCGGGGCGCTAAGATGGCGGCGGCGGCGGCAGCCGTGGCGGGGGCGGGGCGTGGCAGCAGCGGCGCGGATCCCCGGCAGGAGCGGAGCCGGGCCCGGAATTGGGCCGGCGTCGAACGCAGCGAAGGCCGGAGGTGACTGCGGGCAGCGGGAGAGGCAGGACTGGGGCGGGGGCACAGCTCAGGCCGTGAGTACTAATGGCGGCAGGCACGGCAGGGCCAGAGGCCGGCCTTCCTGCAGGCTCTAACAAGCCCGGGTTCGAGTTCGGGCACCGCTATTGGCCTCGGGCCGGGCAGTCCGCTTTCTAGGCCTCAGTGTCCTCGCCTGTAAGTGGGCCTGATTACACCCGCCCAGGAGGCCTGGCCCTCCGGGGCCTGCCTCAGAAGCTGCTCGAACGTGCACTTATTTGCCACCTTCTATTAAATCCCAGCGTTCCTAGTACCTGGCCAGAGGTGTAGCAGGGGCAGGTGCCTTCCACACCTGGACTCACATTTTGGCGGTGCTAATCACTACAGATGTGACCTTGGGCAAGTCTTTTCTCTGAACTTGTTTCCTTGGGTGAAAGTCAGGGAGAATAGTAGTAACAGTGCTTAAGTAGTGCTCACTGATCCTCAGGCATCTAATTTTCACATCTAGTGGACAGGAACAGTTGTTATCTTATTGTAAAAGTTAGGCAACTGAGGCACAGTGACAATACGTCTTGCCCAAGGCTCCACAGTTTAGGCCTGGCACCCAGTAGGGCCCAACAAGTTGTAGTTATTGTCTCAGACCTCTCCTGACTCAGTTCCCTCACAGCAGGATGGAGCCAGGTGAGGAGCTGGAGGAGGAGGATTCTCCAGGTGGCCGTGAGGATGGCTTCACTGCTGAGCACCTGGCCGCGGAAGCCATGGCAGCTGACATGGACCCCTGGCTGGTATTTGATGCCCGCACCATGCCTGCCACCGAGCTGGATGCCTGGTTGGCCAAGTACCCGCCATCCCAAGTTACCCGCTATGGGGACCCCGGTTCACCCAACTCTGAGCCTGTGGGCTGGATTGCAGCATATGGGAAGGGCTACATCCCCAACTCAGGTGATGTACAGGGCCTGCAGGCAGCCTGGGAAGCTCTGCAGACCAGCGGGCGGCCCATCACACCTGCTACCCTGCGCCAGCTGGCCATCACCCACCACGTGCTCTCAGGCAAGTGGCTGATGCACCTGGCACCTGGCTTCAAGCTGGACCACGCCTGGGCTGGCATTGCACGGGCTGTGGTTGAAGGCCAGCTTCAGGTAGCCAAGGTGAGCCCACGGGCCAAGGAGGGTGGGCGCCAGGTCATCTGTGTTTACACGGACGACTTCACGGACCGCTTGGGTGTACTGGCAGCAGATTCAGCCATCCGTGCAGCAGGCATTAAGTGCCTGCTCACCTACAAGCCTGATGTCTACACCTACCTGGGCATCTACCGGGCCAACCGCTGGCACCTCTGCCCCACTCTCTATGAGAGCCGTTTCCAGCTTGGGGGTAGTGCCCGAGGCTCCCGGGTCCTGGACCGTGCCAACAATGTGGAACTGACTTAGTGGAGCCAAGTGAGGGAGACTACTCTCACCCCTCTGCTCCCTCCACACCCACTGAGGATGTATCCTCCTGTCTTCCTTCTCCTGTCCCAAGAAGGGTAAGCCCCTCAGCTCTGGGGAACTGCCTGCATCTTCAATCCCCTTGAACTTCTGCCCTCCATTCAGGGCTGACTCAACCCTCTAAAAGCTGGAAGCTTTGGCTCCCTGAGGGCTGAGCCCTCAGCCTTCCTCTTTGATGCTGCTCCTAAGCATCACAGGTGGGGTGCAGACACCTGAGAGAAGAACCTTCCTTGGCCACCATCATCCCAGCTATTCCTCCCCTGTCTCCTGCATTATCCTTTCTTTCCTCCGTCCCTCACAGGGGAGAAAACTTAGTGCTTCCAATTGCTCTTCTTGGAGCCTTCATAGTCCAGGCGACAGGGGCCTTGCAGGCCTGAGCATGCCATTGTGGGGAGTGGGGTAGTTGCATCCACTCATCCCCTGTGAGGGGATGCTGGACATGGGGCCCGCCTCTCCCTGCCAACTCACGCAGCCTGCACCACCTTCCTCTTTTCCTTGGCTACTTTGACTTGTGCCTGCTCTTGGCATTTCAATAAAACCCAGCTTGGGTCTGTGTCTTGAGTGTTTTTTAAAGTACTGTCTTGGTGATTACCTTCTTTGCTTGCTGGGGGGAGGAAGGACCAGGAGAGACTGCCCCCTTGACCTGGCCAGGCCACCCTGTCTGCCCCCAGTAATGAGATATGCCTCACTGCTGGGGGCTGGTCTTCTCTAGCAGCCTCTGCAAAGCCAGCCCTGTTTCCCTTCCATCCTAAGAATCAGAATCAATTTCTCAGTGACATCCCATAAATCTAGCAAATGGCTCTCCCAGGAAAGTCCAAGGGGCCAATTACTAGCCCACAGGGCACATTTGTGTACATATACATCTTAGAAAGGTACTTTCTTGGTCCTGCCAGACCTAGGTCAGAGCACATGGTTTGATGAAAGGATAGGCTGGATTTCATTGTTTTGTCTTTTAAGACAGAGTCTCACTCTGTTGCCCCAGCCCAGCTTACAGCAACCTCAGACTTCTGGGCATAAGTGATCTTTCTGCCTCAGTTTCCTGTGTACCTGGGACTATAGGTACCCACCATGACACCCAGCTAATTTTTCTATTTTTAGTAGAAATGGAGTCTCACTCTTGCAAAGGCTGGTTTTGAACTATTAAGTGCAAAGGATCCTCCTTGCCTTGGTCTCTCAGAGTGCTAGGATTACAAGTGTGACCCACTGTGCCCAGCCAGGATGGGCAGGATGTCAGTACCCTAGGCTGAGTATATTTGTGCAGTAAACAACTTCCACAACCATACGTAGTATCTCTGGAAGCCCTGGTGTTTATATTCACTCTCCTACCACCCTGACCATCATAGGGGATACTGGACAATTTGCAAATCACTTCCATGGCATCATTTAATTGTTACAACCTCTAGGAGATGTAGGCCTCGTTCTGTGGTCAAGGAAATTGAGGCCAAGAGGGGAAAGGAGTTTTCTCAGGGTTGTGCAGTTGAGTTGGATGGAGCTAACACTTGCATCCCAGTCCCTCAGCCTGAGTGTGGTTCCTGACCTCGCTGAAAAAACCTCACAATTATCTCTTCACAACTCACAAAGCACATTCACTCATGTGACCTCATAGGACTGCCCCCGCTGAGGCTTGCTGTAGCCTGTGGGAGCCTGGTTCTCTCACCCCCACCTCCACAACCCTAGGTCTGGCCCTGGCCTTGGTTGGGGGCCAGGCTGTCTGGCGGGGAGCCCCTTGGGACACTGCTCTCGTGCCGTACCGGAGCTGACTCAGCCTCCAGCAGCCTCACCAAATTGGAATTTAGAGCAGGGGAGCGGAGATGCCACTGGGCTGACTGTGTGGAAGTGGCTGAGTCATGAGTTGCTGGCTCAGCCCCCCCTCCAGCTTCCTCCCCACCCTGAATTTCCCCAGGGCTGAGTCTCCCTCTGCCCAGCTTTAGGAAGTCCCAAAGTTGGGTGGTCTCCAAGTCGCAGTGGTCTGGTGCCCTGCACTTGACCAGAGTGGGTCAAGACACCTCATGGGCCCCTCAAAGACGTCCAAGGGGTGTCAGCAGCATCTGGTTCTCCTATAATTAAGCATGTCGCATGCTCATCCCCTTCCTCTCTAACCCTGTGGCCCTCCCTGCCTTAGCCCATCCTTCACCCTTCCAAACTACCTCAGTAGCCTCCAACTTGCCTCTGCCCTTGCCCACATGTCCACTCTCTTCCCCCACAACCAGGTCAGCGGATCCTACTTGCAGAGTTGCCCACGTCCCTCTCCTGCTCAAAGCCCTTCTGTCGCTCCCCACAGCCTGCAGGACAAAGTAGACTCTCCTGGGCTGGCCTTGATCTAGCCCCCATCAGCTGCTCCAACTTCCCTCAGGCACCCTGTTCTGCCCCTTCATCCCCCCACTGAAGTAATATGGCATTTTCTTCATCCCTGGTGTGCAGGAAAGGGGCCTCAGCCTTTCCTTCTGCTTGAACACCTCCCTTGCAGCATTGATCACAGGACTGGGTGGTTATTTATGTAATGGCCTTATTGATGTCTATCTCTTGCTGGCCCCTAAACCACATGCCCAGGCTCTGCACTCCTTGAAGGCAGGAATAGTGTTCAAATCTCAGCCCTGTCTCCAGAGCCTAGCGCAGTGTTTGGCCAGAGTATTCTCACCATTAATTACTGAATGAATGAAGTAATTGACAACTCAGATGCAACCATTCTGCCTCATCTCCACTTCCTGTTTTGCCTGATTTGTTCGAAAATCACGAGCTGCCTATGATTTTCCTACACACACTCTGGCCTTTCTTTCTCATTTCTGCACCTTTGGCCATGCCATCACCTCTATTTGGCATGACTGATCCATCCTGCTTTCCTGGCTGATGCCACATCTCAGACCCACTGCCTCTAGTGTCAATCTTCAGGATTCTCTCCCATCCATCTTCACCTCATCTATCATAGGCACATCCTCAAGGCTCACCTGAGACTCTCATATGTGAGTTTGCTCCTCAAGGATAGTGGCTGGGCCTTATCCTCCAGGCTGTCTTCAGCATCCAGCAGAGGGCTCAGCCTAGTGCAGGTACTGAATAAACATTTGTGAATAAGAGTGACTGAATGAAAACCACTCTCTCTCTCTGGGCCTCAGTTTCTTCACTTTTTTTTTTGAGACAGAGCCTCAAGCTGTCACCCTGGGTAGAGTGCCGTGGTGCACAGCTCAACCTCCAACTCCTGGGTTTAAGCGATTCTCTTGCCTCAGCCTCCCAAGTAGCTAGGACTACAAGTGCCTACCACAACGCCCGGCTATTTTTTGGTTGTAGTTATCATTGTTGTTTGGCAGGCAGGCCCAGGCTGGATTTGAACCCACCAGTATGTGATGTCACCTTAGTCACTTGAGCTACAGGCTCTGAGCCTCTTCATTCATTCATAAAAAGAGCTAGGCATTGTGCTAAATGTTTACATATATCATCTCTTCTGAGCTGTATCTGGCTCTATTATTATTATTGCCATTTTGCAGAAGAGGCACAGAAATAAATGACTCAGGCAACAACTGTAGCTCAGTGAGTAGGGCGCCATCCCCATATACCAAGTGTGGCAGGTTCGAACCCAGCCCCGGCCAAACTGCAACACAAAAAATAGTTGGGCATTGTGGTGGGCATCTGTAGTCCCAGCTACTCTGGAGGCTAAGGCAAGAGAATTGCCTAAGCCCATGAGCTGGAGGTTGCTGTGAGCTGTGAATCCATAGCACTCTACCGAGGGCGACAAAATGAGACTGTCTAAAAAAAAAAGAAAGAAAGAAAGAAAGAATTGACTCTACCAAGGGCGTCTCAAAAAAAAGAAGAAAAGAAAAGAAAAAGAAAGAAATAATTGACTCAAAGCTACAGAACTAGTAAGTGTCAGAGCCAAGATTCAAACATATGTCATCCATCTCCAGAGCACCCAATGCATTGTTGAGCACCTGCTATGTGAAAGTGCTGGTGGGGTGAGAGCTGCAAAGATAATGAGGCCCAGCAAGGACTTCAGATCTGAATTGTAAAGCACATGAGTTGAGTCTTCAGAACCACCTGGAAAAAAGGCTGGGCCAAAACCGAGATTCTCTTTTTTTTTTTTTCTTTTTTTGAGACAGAGTGTCATTCTGTTACCCTGGGTAGAGCGCTGTAGCATCATAGCTCATAGCAACTTCAAATTCTTGGGCTTGAGCAATCCTCTTGCCTCAGCTTCCCGAGTAGCTGCAACTACAGGCACCCAACGTGATGAACAACTAGCTTTTCTATTTTTAGTAGAGACAGGGTCCTGCTCTTGCTCAGGCTAGTCTCAAACTCCTGAGCTCAAGCAATCCACCTACCTCAGCCGCCCAGAGTGCTAGGATTGTAAACTGTTATACCCAGTGAGATTCTCTTTTTTTACTGATGAATAAACTGAGGCCCCGAGAGTGCAATAACTAAGGCTACATGGGCAAGAAGGGTTTCCGAGGCCTGCAGTGGGGACTGCCACCCTGCCAGGTCAACAGTCCCCCA
Organism: Arctocebus calabarensis; assembly: GCA_963573935.1. Taxonomy (NCBI): domain Eukaryota; kingdom Metazoa; phylum Chordata; class Mammalia; order Primates; family Lorisidae; genus Arctocebus; species Arctocebus calabarensis. The sequence continues at coordinate 18,596 of CAUYON010042265.1, forward strand.
AACTCACCCCACTGGGCTGCCAGGGGGTTCTGCCCCTTTTGCTGGCCCCTCCCACAAGGAAGCAGGGAAGTGCCTTAGGCCCAGAGTGGGCGGAGCAAACTCAGACAAGCGCCTGTGCTCTGCTCCTTCTATACTATGTTAAACCAGAGAAATGATGACTGGCACCAGGAAAAGAAGACCTCCACACACACGTACACTGCAAACCCTCAGGCCCCAGGAAGGAGGCCACAAAGGGGCTGTCAGGAAAGGGGAGAATCTCTGCCCAACTCTTGACTCCAGCAAGCCCTTGAGCAGAATCCGGAGAACAGGAAACAGCTGAGTTGGGAAGAATGCTTCAGCTAGCGCTTTGGCAGGATTTGGGGGATTTTCCTGGTGGCGCAGCTGCGCCCCACTCCCGCCTGCTGGGAGGGGCCCTGGCAGAGATGAGGATTGGGTCACACAGCTGATTCATCCAAGGAGGGAAACTCCCCACTTCCCTGACACGCATCCCCACAGGCACTAAGGTAAACCTGAGGGCACCCAGCTGAGAAACACACCAAACTCATCTTTCTTTGGTTACCTGGGATGGGGGAAGAAAACCCAGGCTATTTGGAGGGATAGTTAGGGTGGCAGGATTTAGGGAACAGCTGCTAAGGGAATAAAACCAGAGACTGGAACCACAGTAAAAGCTAGAGAAAAGCCACCCCAGGCATCCTTTCTCACCCATTTTATAGATGAGAAAACTGAGTCTGAAATAGTAAGAGCAAACATGTACACAGACCAACTCTGCACCAGGCATTTTCTAAGCAGTTTATATCCATTCATTCATTTCAGTCCTCACAGCCTCCTTTTACTGATAAAGAAATCGAGGCAGACAAAGCTTACATAACTTGACCAAGGTCAAGGGTGCAAATGTTCTGGGGGCCTCCATAACTTCCACCATACTCTAATGTGGCAATGAACCCATCCCTGGTCCCTGAGCAGCTCCTACCTGGGGAGAAGCACGAATTGGTTTCTGGGAATCTTTCACCTTCAGGTCCAGCTCTGCCCTTTAGAAACACTACAGGACAGACAGGTCACAATTTTACCTCCATTAAAGAAAGAAAATTGGCTCCTGCAGAAAAATCAGCCAAACCCTCAGAGGCCAGGAGAGGGCAGCGAAGCATTCCTGCCAAAATCTCTCTAGGGCTTTGACTCTTTTCCAAACCCCAATCCTTTCCTCCCAAGTCAGAGCCTCCCTTTCCTGTCTGCCACCCGCCCTTCACAACACATGACACACACACAACACAGACGCACACACGCAGGCGCAGGCGTGTATGCTGGGAGTCAACCCCCTAGGCTCCTGTCCCTCAGGGATCCGGGGCTGGTCCTGCTCCCCTCTGCCCTGGCCTGGGGCCCGATCAGTCAGATGAAGTTGAGTTGCCACTCTGTGAGATGTGGCCAGGGACCCCATGCAGGCAAGCTGTGCCCCATTTGGCTTCCACTCACAGACTACATACATGACTCACCAATTCACCCACCATGACTCAGTTTACTCGGGTACCCAGAGGTCCTCCCAGCATGGGTGGGGCAGTTTATTGACCCAGCCCAAGCCTGCAGCCTTTCATCCCAGGATGATCATTTCATCCGACTCCTGGCCCAGAGCAGGCGCTGGCACCCATGGGGGCAGCAGGCCCAGCTTCCGGGAGCCTGGGGTACAGGAAGGTGGGGGAGGTCACAGGTCTAGAGGGTTAGGGCAGCCTGAGAACTGGGTAACAGCTCCAACAGTCCTGGGCCTGGGACTGCAGGGAGCAGGAGACCCTCCAAGAAACTTAAGGGGCCAGGCCCAGTGGGCAGAGCATGCTGGACACTGACAGCAGAGCCCTGACACCTCCCTTCAGAGGAAATGGTCCATATAGCACAGACCGTAAGAACAAGAAAATTCCCACAACGCCTGGCCATTTTTTGGTTGCAGCTGTCATTGTTGTCTGGCGAGCCCGGGCTGGATTCGAACCCACCAGCTCAGGTGTATGTGGCTGGCACCTTAGCCCATTGAGCCACAGGCACCAAGTCAGAAGGGATCCCCACTTTTTACGAATGTCTCCCTCATAAAAAACCTTAAGCCCTTCTCTGCCAGGAAGCCTTCTCCCATTCACCCCTATCCCAGTTGGAAAGAACTCTTCCTTTCTGGGGGCTCCTGTAATGACCCTGATGCTCTCTGGCTCCTGCCCCCAGCACTGTCTCACTAGCTCCAGGACTATTCTCCTGAGCGTCTGACCACATCTCTAGTTTGTAAGTGACTCATGGCCAAGACCATATCTTTAATCTTCTCCACCTTCCCTACAATACCTCCATTCACCTTTTAATTCAATTTGGTCAGAGGAATGAAGAAAAATAAAGTGTGACCTGGTGAGTTGGCTTATGCCTATAAATCCCAGCACTTCAGGAGGCCAAGGCAGGAGGACCACTTAAGCCAAACAGTTTGAGACCAGCCTGTGAAACACAGCAAGACCTCGTCTCCACAAAAACTAAAAATCATTTAGCCAAGTGTGGTGGTGCATTCCTATAGTCCCCACTACTAGGGATGGGAAGGTGGGAAGATTGCCTTAGCTCCAGAGGTCAAGTAAGCCCTGATCATATTACCACTCTGCAACCTGAGCAACAGAACAAGATCCTGCCTTGAAATAAATAAATGAAAGGAAGGAAGGAAATGAGGGGAGGGACAGAAAGGAAGAGGGAGAAAAAAAAAGAAGAGAATAAAGAGAAAAAAGAAGAGAAGAGGAAAAGAAAGAAAAGAAAAGCAGAAGGGATTAGAAGGGAAAGGACATCCATGCAATGGGATATTACTCAGCCATAAAAAGGAGTAAACTGGGGTGGCACCTGTGGCTCAGTGAGTAGGGTGCCGGCCCCATATATCAAGAGTGGCAGGTTCGAACCCGGCCCTGGCCACACTGCAACAAAAAATAGCCAGGCATTGTGGCGGGCACCTTTGGTCCCAGCTACTCGGGAGGCTGAGGCAAGAGAATCGCCTAAGCCCCAAAATTGGAGGTTGCTGTGAGCTGTGTGATGCCACGGCACTACTGAGGGCAACAAAGTGAGACTCT